>JBBYHL010433690.1:2876-61218 GCA_038381835.1 Adansonia madagascariensis
ACATATTTGTATTTTACATTCACTTGAATATGTGTAACATAATATGAAATAACTTACTTTGTATTTATAGAACACTGAGTTTGAGAGCAAAAGAGAAGACATTGTTTTGTCTATATACATATATATAAATATATATGTATATATATCAAATTGTTTTGTCTTTGTCTAAAAATCGAACAAGAGAAAACAATACAATGATATGCACAATTTCAGTAAAAACCTGCTGAAACCGAACATCGAAATTACTGCTTAGATTTTGACAAGTAACCATCTTTGCACTCTTCCTTTCTTTCCGCTTCCTTGCTTCTGCTTTACTTGTTAAACTCTGTCTACTTTTTTCTAGTCAAAACCTATCAACAAAATTTTTATTATTTATTTTACTCGTTTGTTTAAAATATTATAAAACTACTTACAAAATTAAATTAGAAGAACTAATTTGCACTTCTGCTATAATATAAGGACTCTCATAATACATTGGGCCCAAAATTAAAATCAATACATTGGCGACACATGTTCAAAATATCAAGTGTCAATGAAAATTTCTCTAAAATAAAAGGTTTTCAATACCAGAAAAAAGAAAAAAAATTAAAATCCACTTTAGCATGTCATATCGTCAATTTAATTGTTATGTTATTTTCATTATCTTTTTTTTTTTTTTGCTTCAAATTTAAAGTATAAGGTTAATTACTCATAATTTAGATGGTGATTAATTTACACTTTTCATTATAATATAAAGGCTTATAATGTACTTTCAATCTTAATTTTATTGGGGGGAAAAAAAACCAGAACACTTCATAACTAGCTGGAAAATGACAGTATATGAAAGCACTTAAAATCAGCATCCTTTTAATGGTAATATTGTCCCAGAAAGAACACTCTATAACAGTTAAAACTCATAGCTCTATAATTTTTTAGTCTAAGTTGATTTATACCATAAGTTTAGTGGGTAATTTTTTCTTAATGTTTTGAGGCTGCGCTGGTAATTATGCTACGGGGTATTTCAAATTTTATGAAGTAAGAGAAGATTACATTTTATTATAATATAGTATATAATTTGCACAAGAAAAAAAATCTTTAATGATATTTAGATCACACTTAAGTTATTTGTGGTGATGTGATGGGCCTATAATAAGATTGTTTTAGATTTATATTATTTAATTAATAAAAATTATTTTTATTTAAAATTAATTTTAAATATATATATATATATAAAGATATATATTTTGAATAATAAAATAAGTTTTCAAATTTGATTGACTGGATTAAGATTAAGTCTAAACAAGTAAATTTTTTTTAGCGAAGTCTACTTGGACTGACCCGGAAAGTTCTTTCAATTTGATATATGTTAAGACATTTTTTTAGGACTTATAGGATAAAAATAAAAATTGAAGCTACCTCTTCTTTTTAATTAAAATTGTTGACAATGATAAAATAATTTTCAATAATTATGGTTTAGCTTTGTTCACGACAAGCAAAACCTAAATGGTAGGCAAGTGTTCGAACTTGGAAGAAAGTCCACCTTTTCTAGCATAAAAAAAATGATGGGACTGCAGTTGCTTCCTTAGGCTTCAATTAATCACAGCTTGGGAGCTTCCCCAGTCAAAATTAACATACAATCTAAAACTAATGGGAAACTTCACTTGGAGGATTCAAATTTCATTTATTTTAAAAAGGTTGATTTTTTTTTTCATTTTAAACAAAAGGGAAAAAAAGTTTTTGAGTGTTAGCGAAGACAATTTATACCTGGGGAAATTATGCATTTAAGTTTCCCAAATTGCTTCAAATGAGAGAAATTATGAGAAATTATCAACAGGTGTAGCCAAGAGGCGAAATTGTCTAACATAATCCTATTGTGAATGTATTGTATATGATGGTACCTCAAATGTAATAGATTTAAATTTTAAAACATTATTTTGCTCCTAACTAAATTTTGAAACAAATAAAGAACGGATCTTGAGTCTTAACCCATTAAAAAGAAAAAAAAACCAATTGCTTCTCTCCCTGTATTTACCAAACTCCTTGTGGAAGAAGACAAATTGAAAGGAAGAAAAAGAAAAAGAAATACTGGCAGAGAAGTAGCAGCGGATTCTGCTTTCAAATAGTTTTAGGTGTTGCTAAGAAATATTATTATTAGTAGCCATCCGGACTTCTACATGTAGATATTTCTCACTCTCTTATAATGCATATTTGTCTTATGTTTGTCAAGTCTTCAACTTTAAAGAAGTTATGTGTAAAATACAGTTAATGGTGGGAATCCTATTCCCGGTGAAGTCCAACCTTTTGCAAAAATAGTATTCAAAAACTCATAAAATACAATAATAAAAGTAGTTCCCTAGATGCCTTACCATAGCTGGGACTAATGGATGGCTGAGCTATGTTTGCTCAAATGACTTTGAGAACACCTCGAATAGTGACTTTTGATGCTTTTTTTTTTTTTTTTTACATTTTTTAAATATAGTCCCTAAGCCTTTCAAACCTTCCCTAAAAAATTTTTCATCTGGCACTGTGTCGCCTAAGAGTGCCCTGCAGCATGGCACCCAATAGTCATTCCTATTTTTTTAATTTTTGTTATGTATTTTGTTACTTTTTTAATGAAGTCTCGAGATACTTGAAATTAGCCTAGACAAAATAAAGCGTCTACAGTGATTTAAACAAACAGCAATTAAAACCTTCTTTAAGTTCGGTGGTTCTCCTTGTAAGAAAAACAAAATAGTTTACACAATGAAATTTAAAAAAATTTATAAATCGTGTTGTCATATACAATAAAACCACCATAATCAAATTACCTGAGTTACAATTCTGAGGATGCCATCCAAGAATTTCCAGATCCGTGTGAAAGCTTCAACCAACTAGGTTTTGCCATTATTCTTTAACTACTAGATGGTATAGTGGGTGGGCACTTTTTGTCTCGATCAACTCTGGATTCATATGGGTTGATTCTCCTTAATGACCACCTTGTGCCACGCAGTTTAGACTCACGAGATGTTGTGATTAAAAACCCTAGTATATGGCTCTAAAGTCTTACCTGAAACCTTAGGTAAATGCCTCTTATTTATATTAAGTAATAATGTAGCCCTAATTTTAATTTTTAATTAAAATAATCATTTTAGTACCTTTATAAAACCTTAATATGTGGTGCCAACCCTAATATAAGAGTCCACCAAGTTTTCAAACAAGCCTAAATATATCTATATATATTTTTGGCCCATTTTATTTTATAGAGTTTAGCCCGTTTAATCTAAATACTTAATTAATTTTGATTAAACTATTAATTTTATTTAAGCTGATAATTTTACATAGCTCTAATTCTAATTTAAAATAAAATCATGGCAATTTTATTCGAATAGAATAATTATGCACTAATCATCAAAATAAAATTAACTATAGTAAAATAAGTAATTTTAATTAAAAATTAAATAAAAATAATTTTCTTTTAATTTATTTAGAATATTATTCATATATAATTTATAAATAAATATTTAAATAGGAATTCATAGATATCAAATTAATTATATAACTAATTAATTTTCCCATATCTATTTAATTTATATTAATTCATATATTTATCAAAAGATAAATATAATTAATTTAAATTACTAATTCTTGTCTAAATATATATTAATCAAATTAAATATATATTCTAAATAAATAATACCAAAAATTATATTTTTTATATACTGAAGAGAATGTTTACATCCTTAAAGACATGTATCTGGTGCACCATTTCACTATATTGAGAATCTTCCAACTACAAATATTCCAATCAATAACCATCTGTTAAGGAATAGCAAAGACATAATGATAACACTCGAATATATAAATATGATTAATCAGATCAAACTAATGAACTGCATCATAATGTCTTTCATTCTTAGAGCATTTCTAATAATCTCTTACTTGCCTTAAAGGAGTAAATGAGTCATGTCTCGCATCCCTATGCTATCAACATGCCTTTCAAAACTCTTAGCCACTAGAGTTTTAATAAAAAGATCAGCCAAGTTGTCCTCGAATACTATTTTGCAAACTTCAACAACTCTGTCCTTCACCAATTCTCTTATAATACGGTATTTCCTAGTTATATATATTATCCTTCTGTGGTGTCTAGATTCTTTGGTATTTGCTATTGTTTCACTATTATCACAATAAAGTGTAATACATCTATTTATACTAGGAATTACCTCAAAATCTTTAAGAAACTTGCAAAGCCAAGTTGCTTCCATGGATACTTTAGAGGTAGCCACATACTCAGCTTCCATCGTGGAGTTAGCCGTACTGTTTGTTTAACACCCCTCCACACAATGGCGCCTTCTCTTAGGATAAATATAGAACTTGAAGTTGATTTCCTCGAATCTTTACAAGTCTGAAAGTTTGAATCCATATATCTTTTGGTGTTAGGCCCCCTTTAGAATAAACATATAGTTCCTCGTTCTCTTAAGATACTTGAGTATATGCTTTACTGCTTGCCAATGCTTGTTACTAGGATTAGACTAATATTGACTTACAATGCTAACTACTTAAAAAATATCTGGACATATGCAAAGCATAGCGTACATGAAATTACCCGCAGTGGATTCATAAAGGACTTTTTTTATGCATTCTCATTTTTCGGATATCTTAGGGCAATCATCCAATGAAAGAGTGAATCCTACCATAGAGGGTTATGAACCTTTTTAGCATCTTGCATGGCATATCTTTTTATAATTTTGTCTACGTATGAAGCTTGGGATAAAGCTATCATCTTATTCTTTCAATCTCTAAAGATATAAATGCCTAGATCATAATTAGCTTCTTCTAAATCTTCATGTCAAACTATTGCGACAACCATAATTTGACCGATGACAAGTTCCCTACATCATTCCCAATGAGTAATATGTCATTGATGTATAAGACTAGAAAGACCACATTGCCTTCTTTATTATGTTTATAAACATAAAGTTTATCAACGTTTTACTCAAATCCAAAAGACTTAGATTGCTTGATCAAATGTTTAGTTTTATAACTGAGAGGCTTGCTTTAATCGACAAATGAACCTATGCAATTTGCAAACATTCACTTTCTTACCCTTTGCTACAAATTCGTCTGGTTGTATTACATAGATGATTTCATCAAAATGACCATTCAAGAATGCCATCTTGACATCCATTTGCCAAATCTTGTAATCGAGAGTCGTAGTGAACGATACAAGAATGCGAATAGACTTTAGCATTACAATAGGCAAAAAAGTTTCATCATAGTCTATGCCAGGCTTTTGCATGTATCCCTTTGCTACCAGTCTAGCCTTAAAAGTTTCAACCTTTTACTTTTATAAACCTACTTACACCCTATGGGTTTTATCCTTTTGGGAAGGTTTACAAGCTCTCAGACTGAGTTAGATTTCATCAAATCCAGCTTAGTGTTCATAACCTTTTTCTAAAGCTTTACATCAATATCCCTTATGGCTTCATTATAGGTCATAAGGTCATCGTTATGTATTATGGCCTCGGATTGATAAATCTCACCACCGCACATAACAAAATTATGTTTCTTAGAAATCCTCCAATTAAGATAAAAATTCCTTATGTGGTTGATCATTTGTTTGGCTTTCCTTGAATTTTGAGTAGGATCTAAAGATGAAATCTATGAAGCAATTTTATCTCCTAACAGTTCATCGAGTATCACTTTACTTTAAGGCTTAACATCATCCATACAACTCTTCTCAATGAAAGTTGCACGGGTTAAAACAATGACTTTATATTCTTTTAGTTTATAAAATAGTCTTCCCTTTGTTCCTTTAAGATATCCTACAAGCATGCATAATTCTAAATGTAATTTCAACATCTGTTCATCCTTATCCAATACATGTGCTAGGCACCCACATATTCATATGTCCAAGAGAGGATTCCTTGCCCTTCCATGACTCTTGCGGAGCCTTAAGAGCAAACTTAGTTGGAACTTGCTTTAAAATGTAACATGCCATTTGTAGTGCATATCTATAAAAGGATAATGCTAACTTTGAATAACTCATCATGAATCGTATCGTTTCTAACAAAATTCTATTTTTTCTTTCAACCACACCATTTTGTTGTGGAATACCTGATGCAGTCAACTGGGATAAAATCCCATGCTTTACAAGGTTTCCCAGAAATTCATCAGAGAGATATTCATCACCTCGATCAGATCGAAATGTCTTAATGGATTTACCCACTTGTTTTTTCACTATCGTATGATACTTTTTGAACTTGTCAAAGGTTTCACTCTTGCGGTTCGTTAGGTACACATGTCCAAACCTTGAGTAGTCATTTATTAACGATATGTAGTACTATAACCTTCTCGTGCTTTGACGTTCATGGGGCTACACACATCTGTGTGCATAATTTCTAGGAGATCTTCAGCCCTTGAACCTTTTGCTCAAAAAGTCCTCTTAGTCATTTTACCTTCAAGATAAGATTTCTCATTGAAGATGACATATTTCTTTTAGAGATTCTAATGGACCATTATTCACTAATCTTTAAATCATTTCTTGGTTAATATGACTAAGCCTTAAATGCTAAAGGTACACCTCATTAGAGTGAGAATTTTTTAACCTTTTTGGGTTATTGGTTAATTCAGTTTCCAATAGTGAGTACATCTTTGGTTTGATCAAATAAAGATTACCTTTTATATGTCTAGAACAGATAAAAGACTTGTTTTCATGAATCACCATAGTTTTACTAAAAGATACTAAATAAGAATCTTTAATTAAATAAGCAACCAAAATAAGGTTCTTCTTAAAACCAGGAACATAAAAACTAATTTTTTTAAAAAATAAATCTAAATTCATCAAAATAAAGATGTACATCTCCCACTACTTCAGCTAACACCATGCTTCCACTACTGATTCTTAATAAGAGGCTCCTGTCAAGTAGACTTCTTGTTTCCTTAAACCTTTACAAAGAAACATAAACATGATTAGTGGCTCCAAAATCAAAGATCCAAGTGTCTTTTCAATCTTCCACTAAACAAGCTTTAATATAAAGAAGATCCTTACCTTCATTACTCTTAGAAGCTAGAGATTCATTGTAAGTCTTTTTGAAGTGACCAACCTTTCCACAAGAGAAGCTGTCGACACCATGCCTTGACCTTCATTGCGAAAGGGAGTACGCGTGACTTAAAAATATTGATGTGCAAGAAAGTGATAAAATTCTTGATAAGAAAGTATCCTCTCGACTGGGACTTTTCCTTTTTAACATGGGAGGAGGACATTGGATGAATCGTTCGTCTAATTAGTCTTAATTAGCCACCATGAAATGGCCAATACTTGAAGTCGCCAATGATCATTTGAGGCTAGGCAGATTGAACGCTTATTGAAATTGATTATTCTGAGTTATGAAACTTCAAGTACCAATTCCATGGTCTGTGTGATCCAAAGAATTGACGGTTGAGCTTGAGAGTTGGTTACGTGTAAGGAGGTATGAATTTTCTCACGATACCCTAAATCAGTATCCTTTTACCCTTGTCTTATTTAGTTTTGGTTTTTTCAATTTTGACTTGTCATTGTTTAAATATAATCCCCTTTTTTATACATGAATTTGTATAAAATAGAGCATTTTGAATAAAATTTGAATCATGTATGCTTTTCGGAGAGGTAAAGAACATAAGGAATTTTGGATTAAAATAGTCTTTCAATTTGACTTTGTAATTTGTGTTAGGCATTGGGGATATGTCGACACAGAACATTGCCTTATATTTTTTTAAAAAATAAATTTGAAAATATGGATGCAAGATGTCTATCACAAAAGAAATGTGTTAGCAAGATGAAAAGAAATAATATGTAATAAAAATAAATCACAAAAAAATGAGAAAGAGGGAGGGACGATCAGAATATGTCTATAATTGCCATTGATTATCTAAAAATAATCGAGTTGACAATTTTAGAGACACGTTTGGATCTATTGATTAATTAAGGCATAAAAAATAGGTTTAATTTTGACAGAGGTCTAGAATAATTTAAGAGAGAAAATTTAACTTTTTTCTTGACAATTTTTGAGAAGAAAGAGATTGACAAGTTTAGATTGATGAAATTTGACTGTTTTTTAATAATTTTGAAAAATGGGGTTGGAGTATCCCTTTAGAAATCACAGTTAGAGTATCCCCAAAAATAAAAATTTTAACGATCTTTAAAATTTGGATAACATTTATCACCTTAGAAGATGGGGTTAAAGTATCCCAAAAAATGAAAATTTTAGTGATTTTTGAAATTTAGATGACATTAGTATAAGCAAGGTTGGAGTATCCCCTCAAAAAATGAGGTTGGAGTATCCTCTTAATGAAAACTTTGATGATTTTGGAAAAATAAGTTCAAAGGATTAATCTTGACAAAAGCTCGATGATTTTTTGACAAAATGGTATTCTTGACAAAAATAGGTGATTTTTGATTAAAAGGAAAATTGATAAAAATAAAGATAAGACGACAATGATTACTTGTGCCTTGAACCAAGCCTATGGGGTTGACACTTATATTTTGACTTAAAGGGGCAAATCAAAACCGCTTAGAGGCATTCAAATACCTTAGAGTGGGAATTTGAAAGAATCAACTAATCTTGATCGATGCTAAAAATAAAGGATAACATCGCACTATCCTCTTTTTTGATTTTATTACGAGCTAATTCGAGGACAGGTGAGGTAGCATTAGAAAGGTGACTCAATAAAGTTTAAGGTAAAAATATTTGAACAATTATTCCCAACTCATACGAAATGTTAAATCACAAACGATACTTTTTTGGGAAGGAAATTTCATGAACTTTTTAGAAAAGATATTTTAAAATTTAGAAAAATTATTTGATGGGCTGAAATGGCTCAAACAAAAAGAAAATTGCTGATTCTAGGGGTTCCAAATAGCATTGATTCAGAAAATAATAGCTCCCTTCATTTGGAATGATCTGAAGGCAAACAAGATGTCGTTAAAAAGGTAATTCAAATCCTTTTTTAGGAAAAATATAAAAAAATTTGTGAAAAAAGTATTTAGGCTTCAAAAATGATTTTTAAAGTCATAGCTACAGTGCTGCTAGGGAAAAACAAGGAAATTTTTTGATTTTTTGGGTCTTTTAGGGCCAAAGTCAGGCCAGGGATATTTGAATGTCCAAAGCAGGGTAGGACAAGTGATATGGGCATCACAAGGTTATTCCATGATCTTAGAGTAGTTTAGGATGATGAAACAGCTCGTTGACCATGTCACTTAATGCAAGGACTCTAAACAATAGCTCAAGGCACAAGCAATTTTGCGTGACACTTGAAAGGAATTTATTTCTAGAACTAGAATATTTGGCTTTAGTAATCATTGGATCTAAACATAAGAACTTGATTTTTCCCTAATTGGAAGTCTATTGAATAAAAAAAACTTAAGTCCATGTTAATCCCTATTTATTGAAGTTAATATGGACTTAACTTGGGGATTTTAGGAAAACAAAATTTTTTGACCAGGGTAAACAAGCATTTTGACAAATACATGATGAACTAGATGTGATGTTGATGATAATAAACAAATTAGGCATGATCAAACATGTAAAGATGACATTTGAGCGTGAAAACGATGACAATATGTGAAGATATGAGCAGAAAATGAATAGAGATGCTAGTTAAATGTGTGACATCAAAAACATTACCGTAGAGATGATATAAACACGCTTGAACAAAAGAGAAAAGCTTGCTAGAATTTCAAGATAGCATCAAAATACCTTTGTAAAATGTACCAAGCACATAAAAAGGGAGAAACATGATAAGGGAATAAATGAAGCATCATAAATCTTCTATCTACCACATCAAAAACACAAAATGCATGGAAATCCTAAAATAAGGTCATGATCAGCATGTTAAGGCTCACTAGGAATGTTAAAAATGCAAAAATAAGTAAGTAAAAGGGAAGAAAAAAATATACCCTAGAAAACTTTGAGAACCTTGATGGTAAGGTTGAATAGAAAACGTTTTGAAATTATAACTCACTTTTACGCCTTCCCTTGCTATGATTTTAGCAAGAAAATATGGCTAAGAATGAGCTTGAAGTTTGGTATATCAATAGGAGGGTGTTTTTTGAGGTAAAGTAATGATTTTGGAAAGATTTAAGAGGGCTAATGGGGAAGCTACGACAATGGAATGTTTTTATGTGGTGGCTGATGTAAAATGGTGTCAATTTTTTTTTGCTGGGGTCATAACGTACCTTATATAGGATTTAATTTTTGTTATAGAAAAAACTTAAATAAGGAAAGGCATTTAGGGTAGACAAAAGAGCTCATTTTTAAGCCTTCCCTTGCTATGATTTTAGCAAGAAAAGGTCACTAAGAATGAGCTTGAAGTTGGTATATAAATAGGAGGGTGTTTTTTAAGGTAAAGTAATGGTTTTGGAAAGTTTTAAGAAGGCTGATAGGGAAGCTATGAGAATGGAATGTTTTCGTGTGGTGGCTGATGTAAAATGGTGTCAATCTTTTTTTGCTGGGGTTATAACATACCTCGTATAGGATTCAATTTTTGTTATAGAAAAAACTCAATAAAGGTGAGGCATTTAGGGTAGACAAAATAGTGTCTCATTGCACCAAGGATCAACTTTTTAACATTTCATTGGTTGTTGTACACCTTTGGCAGCAGAAACAAACCATGCATAGGCTAGTAAAATGAGCGAGTCAAGCTTGCCCTTCATCCTTTCATATTATAGCATGAAATATCCTTATAACAAACTTAATAGACCATTAAAAAATGTTATAACATAATGTTAAAGCTCAAAAATGAAGTCTATATGATTTTTAGGAAGTTATGTTTAATATTGAATGATTTTTTAAGCCAAATTCGTGAACAAGTTCATGTTTTGATGCCACATTGAAAAGGTGTGAAAATGGCATGAACTAGGAAAATTTTGCCTTAATGTATCGACACAATGCATATTGTATAGATACATCTAGGTAACAAACCTAGAATGTATCAGTACACTGAAGATTATATTAATACATAGCAGCATGTGTCAATATAATCACTTATGTATCAACACATTTTGGCCAAAATCACGATTTTGGCTAAGACATAACTCTGTATCGATACTAAGGCCCCATGTATCAATACCAATAGCTAATGTATCGATACATGAATCTTGTATCAATACCAACAGTGGTTTTGAGATTTTGATGAGGTAACTATGTATCGATACCTAGATGCCCTATATTGATATCCATTCATGCAAATACAGATGCTATGCACCTTTAACTTCTTAAACACCTCACCTTAGCTAGGAATGATGAATGATTAACCCGTGCTTGCTCAAATGACCTTGATGACACCTTGGATGGTGACCTTTGATACCTTTTTCTCATTTTTCTTTAATATGGGCACTAGGTGTTTCAAACATTTCCTAAGAAATTTTTGCGCCTAGCACCATGTTGCCTAATAGTGCTTGGCGACACAGCACTCGATAGTTGTCCTCATTTCTATTTTCATTATGCTATTCTATCACATTTTAGTTACATTCCCAGATGTCAAAAATTAGCTTAGATAAATAGGGTGTCTACACCTACCCCTATTTGACTATTCTTAGTATTATAAACAAGGCAAAAAATTGATAGACACCATTTTATCTGGGGTGTGCTTGATGCTGCATCCTGTTCTTGTGATGAAAAGACTAAAATTAATATAATACTAGGATAAAACACAATTTTGGTGGCAACTTCAAGATTTTTGGCAAAAAGGTAAAGTTTGAATGTTTGGATGAAAAATCTATACTGCAATCGTAGGATGGACCTATCATTAGGTTCGACTTGAAAATGATAGAGTGCTAATATACTGAATCACGACCAATAATATTAGACTTTTGAAAGGATTTTTGACAAATTTTGAATAAAAGACCTAGACTACAATCCTAGGCTTAACTTATCCATAGGTTCAGCTTAAAAATGATAGAATGCCAATGTGCAAAATCACGGTTAGCAACATCAAACTTTTAGAAGGATTTTTTGACAAATTTTGAATAAAAAACCTAAACTACAATCCTAGGCTTGACTTAAAAATGATAAAATGCTAATATGCTAAATCATGGCTAGCAACATTGAACTTTGAAAGCATTTCTTAAGAGAGGGTCTTGACTATGGTGCTTGACTAAGGTTCTTAACCAAGGTGCCAATAAGCCGAATCTTTGCGTTCCAACAACATTGAACTTTAAAAAGATTCTTATAGATGGTCTTAACCGAGGTTCCTGACTAAAGTTATTGACTGAGGTGCTAATAAACCATATCATCGTGTTCTAGCAACATTAGACTTCGAAAGAATTTCTTGATAGATGATCTTGATTGAGGTCCCTAATTAAGGTTCTTGATTGAAGTTCTTGACAAAGGTGCTAATAAGCGGGATCACAGTATTCTAGCAACATTGGACTTTAGAAGGATTTCTTGATTAAGGGTCTTAACTAAGGTTCTTGACTGATGTTCTTAATAATAAACAACCAAATGGATCTAACCTACTATCATCATTGGGATTTGACTTTTGATAATGCGATATTTTTGAGAAATAAGGGTCTTACTTTGGTGACCTTCTAATTTTTGAAGTCAAAGATTTTTACTAGGAAATTCCTTAAAGCTTGACAAATTCTACTTGATGTAAAGCTAACAAAATGATATTATATGATGACAATATGAATACATAATGTGATGGTATAGATGCAACTTTCCTAATCATATAACTATATGATTATGAAATGAAATTGAAAACGAAAATAGTCATTACAAGTTGTTATCTTAATTAGGAATTCTGATAGTCGCTTTTTTGATGCAGTAGTTTGAGGTGCTGGCTTTGGACTTGATGGACTTAGAGATCATGACTCTTCTTAGAAGATTATGTTATTAGCTTAGGTACTTGTGGTTTTTCTCTGATAAGGCAAGAATTTGGGTGGTCAAGTTTCTTGACTCAGAACGTCTTATGACTTCTTGGACATTTTGAGGGTTTATGTTTCTTGACTCAAGGATGTTTGAAGATCTCTTTTGATAGGGTTGACTGGTTTTATTGCCAGCTTCAAAGCTAGGTGACTATTTATGTGTCTTGATTGATTTGGTTAGTGTTTGAGTTTTGATAGGATTTTCATCTTGAATGTACGAGTTCAGCTTGTATTAGTTATTGATAATTTTCCATGACTGATGGCTTTGGGGACATAAGAAGGATTTGGCACATGGTCATGGTTGGTATATATCAAATGTGAAAAGTTCATGATCTTGACAATTAAATTATGAATAGAGCTTTTTATGCTTTTATTTTCATTATTTTGTTCTATCATTTTTTAATTACGTCACAAGATATTAAAAATTGGCTGGGATAAAATGAGGTATCTATAAAAGAATTTTGACTTTTTAAAGTCCTTTGGCTTTTTTTTCTTTCCTTTAGATGCAAAAGGAATAGAAGACCTAGAAACCCATTGCTTCTTCATGCTTTGCTTCTTCTTTTTCTTGTTCCCAAAACCAGAGTTAGAAGCAACAACCAAATTTCCCTCTCTTTGTGGTTGGTTGCCATCATTGAGCTTAGCTCATAAGCCTGTTACTCCTTCATGAACTTGGTGAGACCTAATGCTTTGCTTTCTAGATTATATGCAGCCTGAAAGCCTATAAAATCCATAGAAAGTTTTTAAAACACCTCTCAATCTAGGTGTTATATTCCAACTCAGCACCATGGTTAGTAGTCTCAGTAAAATATCCTATAAATGTGAGCATAAGATCCTTTATCGGAGTATTTACCTTTTGCTTATAGTTCATTGCACTTTTAATCACAGACTATTGAGCCAACTTGACTTGGCCTCCAAATAATCCTTTAAGTTATCCATGATCCGTCTAGCAGTGACATAGGTCTCATGTTGCTTTTGCAAAATGTTTGACATGCTAGCCAGCATTTAGTGATGTGTTATATCATTTTAAGGATTAGGTGGGCAAGGTTCGTCAAGCACTAACTTGTGTTTCTCATAGCTAAGAACAGTTAGTAGATTTCTTTCTCAGTCTTTAAAAATATCTCCATTCAATTTGTTACCTGTAAAAATTTGAATAAGAGGTGAAAATGACATTGTGAGTTGAAACAAATAAATATATTCAAAACATTACAATCATGCTCAAACAAATATAAAACATACATTTTGCAATTAAAAATAAATATATATGTTTTCATATGAAAAACCTCATAGAAAATGTAGCATTGCAACGATAATTGTAAATGTATATTGCTTAAGCCACCAAGGGGTGATCATAAAACAAATAACCAAAAACATGGATCCCATCTAATTAATATATGTTACTTTAGATCCTTTAAGGCTAAGACATATATTAATAAATGCTTATTCAACCACCAGTTTAACTATTAGAGCTCCAAGGGGAGGTTAATATTAAACAGTCTTGAGTGTATACCCATTGTTTATGAAATCCAGTTCATGCAGTATTCAAGTCATCGAGGGATGATCTCAAATAGAACATGACCAAACACATTTTCTACATAGAAATCTAATCCAGTATACCCACGGCAGTTGACCACTTATGAAGGGGTTTGCCCAACTGAAACTAATGCAAGGTGTTACCATGCTTTCACATATGGATCAATAATAGAGGTTGTGGGTTTTGTTTGAAACCCTTTCCCACTCAATATTTTAAAATACAAATAAGGTTTTTCAATATGTATGATCAATATAAGTTTGAGTGACATTCACCTATTCAATATGACCTAATATCAAAGATATACATACATCCATCAATAAAATCATATAGATGAAAATAATTAAACTAGCCAAACCATGATCCCATCTTAGGAATTAGAAAAGAAAAAGTTAAGATTACAAAAATTTTATTTAAAACATATTTAGGGTCTTAAATCTTTTGCTCTGACTTTATCTATCGATCTTTTATCCGTGTAATCTGTTCGTTCATATCGATAAAATATTTTAAAAAACCATCTTTATATTTCGATAAAAATCTAGATCGCTCATAGTCTTTAAAACATTTATCCTTTAATAGTTATGGGCTCAAGCCCATTGGTCATGAAAATTCTCAATGAATAATTCACGAAAGCATACTAGAGTTTGACCTTGGGATGCCCTTATAGCCTACGCAGGTGTGCACACCATACTCGATGGTGCACGCACAGTTGGTGCTATGCTAAGGCCTAATGTATCGATGCTAGTCCCCTCATATTGGCTTGGGTCCACCATTAGGGTTTGTGCCATGTTGGCCCCAATAAGCTATACATGCGCCTAGGAAGGGAAGGCCCTGTGTGCCTTTATCGCTTCTTCTACCCCTACCCCTACCTTCTTGTGGCCTCAGCCACTCCCCTTGCTATTGCTAAGGTTGCACCTCCTATTGCTGGTGTTCGCACCTAGTAGTGGCTTCCTAGCCCATGGCTACAGTAGAAACCCTATTTTGTTCGGGCCCTAAATTGAATTTTTCTCGATTTTAAGGGTTTAGTGAGATTTTTTAGGTCTAATTCTTCTCGAATGAGTTATAAATGATAGAAAAGTCCAATTAAAGTTTTAGTTATTTCCAGTGAGCTTAGTTTAATGTAATAAAAAATTTGAGCTTAATTATCCAATTTAAGGAGTTGGTGCTAAATTTTAAAAAATTGAGACCCTAGTCTTAAAAATCTGAGAATGTCAAAAGCTAACTGATATGTGCCTTTTAAGGAGATAATAGCATTCATTGAGGTCATTTGAGTGAAAAAGAGACTTGCTTTTAAAGTTGAATCAAAAGTAAACATTGCGACAAAAGTCAACTATAGGCAAAGTCAACTATAAAATGTCAACTTTTTAGTCTATAGTTAGATTTTGAAGGTGAAAGAGTTTTATGACTTGGATTTCAAAATTTATTACACCAAAATGAAATTGAACATGGACTTTAGGTCAAGAAGGTGTAATTAGGACTGGGTCATGAAAGGACCTTAGGAATTTAGAAACTCGAGATTTCTTGAGGCTCAATCTGAGGAATCCAAGATATAAAATTTTAGATTTTTCTGGAGAAGGTTATTAGCATACATTTTTACTATGGGAAGGAACATTTAATTGTAGTTTTACATGTGCACATTATGATCAAGTAAATGGAATAAAATTTGTACAAGATTAGTATGGGAATTCAATCATAGCCAAATTCAACATGTGATTAATGAGCTAATCTTGTTCATCTATTCAGTAATGGCAATATTACAATTTCCCTTAAAGTAAGTTAAATGGTTAGTGATTAAGTTAAGATCACTCAAGGGTGATTAAAACATAAATCACCAAAAGTTAAGATCATGCAAGGGTGATTAAAACATAAATCACCAACTTAGAGGCCTATAGATAAGAGTGATTAGCCATGAATTCATAACTTCTAATCATTTTGCAAGCTTTAAAAATCTAGAATTTTTTTCTCTCAAGCTCTCATCATCTTTAGGAAGGAAGCAAGCTTGGAGTAGGTAAAATCTCCAAGTTTTCTCTTTAATTTCAAGTTAATTAGCATGTTTAATGTTTGATTGAAGCATTTACATGCTCGAATATGATTTGGCCATGATGTTTTCTTACGTCACTTAGTTCGACCAAACGTAGCACATGTTAGGTACTAGCTTGGTTTGATGATATTGAAACATGATTTAGTGATTAATTAAAGAAATGAAAATAAAATCATGATTAGAATGCTAAACCTAGTGTTTGAACTAAAAGATCATCTAGATCTAAGATTTGGCCAACTTGATTTGGATAGATCTTGATAATTTAAGTTTAGTTGAGCTAGGATCTAAATGTTGTAAGCTGAAAATTTGAAGTTTAATGTTGAAATTCTAGGTTCTTGAACTTGTAGAAGCATTTGAAAAGTTAGAAAATCCTTAACTAGCTTTGGCCATAGTGAGAACTAGGAGTACTTAATTGAGATTGACATAATTGATGCTTAATTAGTGAAACCTAGATGAATTTAGTTGGGCTAAAGTTGGGTAACCTGAAATTAATGCTTAATTGAGTGAATTTGGAAGCTTGCTTGTTTAATTGTTGAGCTTAGATTGTTAAAAAGCATGAATTGATTGTTAAGCATGTTGATTGAATTGAATCCAAGCTTGTTTTCTTGTGTATGATTGTTAATTGATGAGAATTAATGATTTAGATTAGCATAATTAGGTTGGAGGCAATTGGCCATATTGAATTTGTGTTTAGAATAGAATTTGTGTTTAGAATATGTTTTGTTGATGATTAGTTGTTAGCATTATAGGATAGTATTCTACGTGCTTGATTAAATGCATGATAGGATGTTTAGGTTGAATAAAACCTTGCTTTTATGAAAAAATCCCCAAGCTTTGGTTCACTTAATTAATAAAGTTTGGTTTGGTTTAATAGGCTCTTTGATGAATAACTAGGGATATTAAATAAAATAGCTTGAATTAATCCTGATTTGGAGCAAAATAAAAGTACTTTTAAGTGTTTAAATATGTTTGGTTAAGTTTAAAACTTGGTGAGCCTTCATGTGAGAAATTAGGTAATGTTAGGGTGAGTCATAATATTTTATTTGGAGTCATTTAGATGCTAGTTTCAGCACTTAAGTATGTGGCATTGGTGTGCCATTCACTTGATAAGAGTAATAA
Organism: Adansonia madagascariensis; assembly: GCA_038381835.1. Lineage (NCBI taxonomy): Eukaryota > Viridiplantae > Streptophyta > Magnoliopsida > Malvales > Malvaceae > Adansonia > Adansonia madagascariensis. Next base: position 20,427 of record JBBYHL010433690.1, read on the forward strand.
TAATGAATAAAAGAAATAGAATTGGAGATATTCACATGACTCAGAAGTATATCGCCAATGTTGAAAAACATGTTTCTAGGTCTTGGCACTTGGAGTCTTTGTTGTTTTCTCATGTATTATAGATTCTATTTGGCCTCGTTGTTGAATGATCTAACATTTGGAAATGTGTTCTAAAAATATGACAAAAGGTTTCATGGTCATAAGCTACTATTGTTGTCCAGCATGATAGTCTCATGAAAAAGATATATTTTAATTAGGTTAAAGTTGTTAACTTTTTTGAGTATTTTCCTATAATACTCATTGATTAGGCTATGTTATAGGCTATTGAATCTTCTGATTTCATGATCAGATGAATACAGTAAAATCTCAAAGCATAAGTGCATGGCTTTGTTTCAGTGCCTGATTAGTATTACGAACTATTTTCAATGAGGATAATCATTTCTATATATATTTTCTCATATTTTTAGATAAAATTAGAATGAATAATCTTTCCAAGCATGTACTGCTTGTACAGTGGGCATTCCAAATGAATCAGAAGGAAAATTCAGAATACAAGCTGGTAAGATATGCTATGCGATGCAATACTATCCAATTAAAAAAATTCATGTGATAGCCAAAAAGATTTTCTGGAATTTTTGGACTATTTTTAGTTGAAGTATAGTGAGTTAGCTTTCATTAGAATTTGGTTTGATGGTTTTATGTGGTAGGAATAATCTGAATAAATTCAGAGAGCTAAAAAGGTCAGATCTATCCTTGGTTTGGTTTTCTTTAGATTTAGTGCCTACTGTTCTGAGGTATTCCATAGGTCTAGGTGAGTCCTATAGAAGGTCCCTAGTGACTCATAGTAAAGCTTCCAAGTTAGAATAAATAAAGTTGATTTTTAATATTGTTTCCAAAATTATGATTTCCTCAATTTAGTCCAAGTATTATATTTCTGTGATTTCTTTTAAATAGAGTGAAAATTGATAAAAAAATACTAAAAAATGGAGTCAATAAGTGAATATTATTGCTATCAAGCATTTTTGTGGACTTTTTCCTTTTTATATGATTTTTGCTTTGAATCAGTTGTAAATTTGAGCTAGTCTTGATGAGAGTTTCGAGATACATTTTTTAGTCATATTTGTTTTGATTTTGATAAAATAAATAAAAGTTGGATTATGATTGAATATATATGATTGAAACTAAGAGAAAAACAAATTTAGATATGTGTGATTAGTTGGTACCAAATATTAGGCATCATGAGAGGATCGAGTCCTTGCTTGTGGTGTAACCAGCTACCAAGCCTAGCTTTATAGATCTCTGGTATATGCATAAATTGTTTCTTTAGAGTTTTATAACTCTTTAGTGAATTGTTTTAACAGATGACTAATCAAACCTATGGCCAAAATAGATTAGCGATGACTTTTTAACCCGTCACTCTCATATTATGATACAAAAGGTTCAAAAGAGCAATTTATCTGACCAGCTGGGGCCTTAAATGATTCAAAGTGTTGTCTGCTCTAATAAATCAAAGTTCATATCTCGATATATTACGATAGCTACCATTGGGGTTCTCACCCCAATGGCGACTAGCGCTACTAAGTTTTGAGCCGTAGTAGCCTTGGGTTAGGATTTCAAGGTTTTTAAGGGTTTTAGTTTTTTTCTATATGAGTACTTCTACTCAGGAAATCTTCACACCATTAGGCTATTGGTTTTGGATAGAAACTGTTGATTCTGGATAGAAGCTATTGGTTTCAAGTAGAAACTATTGATTTCAAATGGAAATTGTTGGTTCCAAATAGCTTTCTAATTATCAAAAAACAAACAAATTAATTGAAAAGTACTTTATGGTCTTTAGATCTTCATCTTCCATCTATGATTTACCAAAAAAAATGTAGAAACATAAAACAAACTAATGTGGTGATGATAGACAACATCTAATTACAAACTTGATAAAAAACCTAAATACATCAATTCTAAAATCCAAGGGACATAATTGTCAAACAATAAGAAAATATATATGTTGTTGGAATTAACCATACAAATGCACGTGTCATAACAAGTAATATAGTGATAAAGTGTCGATCCCATGAGGAATTGATACTAGATTTGTTAAGTGCTAGAATTAAACAACTTAAACTTATTCAAACAAATGATTAAAAATTATAAATGAAAACTAAATATAATAATAATAATAATAATAATAATAATAATAATAATAATAATTAGTACTAGCCTAGGATTATAATTTTTCTCAACACTTCATTTGAATAAAATTTTACTATCTTAACTTGGCTAATAATAATGAGTTATTAACCTAGAGTTCTAATTTATTTATAAGGATCTTTCGATAATCATATAAAAATATCTCATTTAACCAATTTACTACAGTCTTATGCAAATTGAATTGAAAGAAACTCATAAAGCTTAGACTCTAATTTGGTTACATATGGCATGCTCGTATGTTCCTCTCTATCATGCAGATCAATTCATCCTACATCCTAATAAATGAATATGAAGCATATGTCATTCGATCTAGGTCTAAATACAAAATTCCCTTTTCCAAGTTCATTAAAGTTACCAAGTTAATCTAATTGGTAATCAAGCAATTAAAAGTATTAAGAACATGATTGACCAAACAACTAAATATCATTGAATTATAAAAAAAATAAAATAATCCAAATTACATGTTGAGTTCCATTGTAACCCGATAAAAATAAATCTCGTTTATAATAAATATATAAAATATAAAACTAAGGAGTTTCACCATCATAAATAATATAAGAAAGATAAAAAATATAAAGAGAAAGAGAAAACCAAGATTGGCTAGATCTTTGATCTTCTTGTTTTTCCAAAAATCTCTTTGGTTTTTTGAATATTATGATGATTGCTTTTTTCTCTCGAAAACTAGAGAAAAATAAAACTATAAGGCATCTAGGATGTCTCTAAATCTAATTCTAAGAGTCTTATTTATAAGCGAAACTCTGAAGGCAGAAACTTAGTCTCTAGGTAGCTTGAACATATTATTTTTAGGAATTGCCAAACTTAATCACTTTGCTTGATTGGGTCCACTTTACTTTTTGATTAAGTTGTTGCATTTTTTGGAAACTTCTTTGAGTTTTGACCTACAAAAATATAGAAAGTATTTAAATAACTAAGTAATTAAAATATAAGGAAAGTAAATAATAATAAATTAAAAACTACTAAAAATAAATAAACTTTAAATAAAATAATGCTACTATAAATAAAGTTTAAATAAAAATCTATAAGAATTATCTAATTTAATATGAATAATGAGACTAAATAACTTTATTTTATAGAGTTATCAATATATATCAAGATAAACAACATAATAGAAATCCTAGCATGCCAACTCTCTAATTATTAAATCCATGTATAATTAAGGAGAATTTTGATTATTAGTTTATGCATATAACATAATCATGATTTGGCTTGGATACCAATTGCTGAAAAAACAAAAAAGTTTACGCAACAAAATTTATAAGTTTTTTTTGAATTGGATCATTTTAAATTGTGTTGCTATGTACAACAAACCACCATAATCAATTACCTAAGTTTCATATCTAGGATGCTATCCAAGAATTCTAGATTCGTGTGAAAGCTTCAACCAACTAACCTTTTTCATTATTCTCCAACTTCTGGATGGTAGAGTGTGTAAGCACTCTTTGTCTCAATCAATGTCAAATTCATACAGCTTGATTTTCCTTAATGACTACCTTATGCCACTAGGTCTAGAATTACGAGATGTTGCGATTAAAAACCCCTAGTATGTGGAGCCAACATCTAACCTGAAACTGTAAGCATATACCTTTTATTTATACGAGGTAACAAGATAGCCATAATTTTAATTTTTAATTAAAATAATTATTTTGCTACCTCCATAAAACCCTATTATATGGTGCCAACCTTAATATAATAGTCCACCAAGTTTTCAGCCATGCCTAAATATATCTGTATATATATTATTGGGCAACCCATTTAATTTGAATACTTAATTAATTTTGATTAAACTATTAATTTTATTTAACTTGATAATTTACATAACTCCAGTTTTAATTCAAAATAAAATCATGATAATTTTATTCGAATAGAATAATTATGTACTAATCATCAAAATAAAATTAACTATAGCAAAAAATTAATTATAATTGAAAATTAAATAAATAAAATAATTTTCTTTTTAATTAATTTAAAATATTATTCATATTTAATTTATAAATAAATATTTAAACAAAAATTCATAGATATCAAATTAATTATATGAAGAATTAATTTTCCCATTTCTATTTAGTTTAAATTAATTCATACATTTATCAATAGATAAATATAACTAATTTAAATTAATAATTCTTGTCTAAATAAATGTTTAATCAAGTTAAACATATATTCTAAATAAATAATAACAAAAATTATTTTTCATTTATTTACTGAAGAAAATGCCTACACTTCTAAAGAAGTGTATTCGGCACAGAACCTCACCATATTAAGAATCATTCGATTACGTATATTTTGATTAATAACCATCTGTTAAGGAATTATATTGAGCTAGTGGAGGGACCAAATGGACATATATAGTTAGGCTCCAATAATCTATGTATTAATTATTCTATACCAAATAAATTAATTACATTATTATTAATCTTAGAGTCATACAACTAAAGACTTGAAACTGCACTCCCTATTATATACCGTATTATGTATGCTTCATAAATAGCCTTTTAGTCCAATGACCTTGTCATATGTTTCATAATACTCTCATATAATATCCGTGATCAACTTAAGTTTAAAAGTCTGTTTTACCTACTTGATCACTTTATCTTAAAGTTCCATTATACTCTCTACGTGGAAATGATTGTTAACTTTATGTGAATAATTCATCATTTGATAAACACATAATTGAGGCCTAGTCCATTTTCACTATCCCATATAATGCCTTTTAAGAGAATAACCTTAACTCTTTATAGGAACTATGATCCCATATCTATAAGTAACCTCTCATCGAGTATAAGTCATATACCTAATGAACTGGTCTAGTAGCTTACTACTTGGAGATGCTTTAGCCTTTAAAACATCGAAGCACACAAGTTATACACATGGAGTTAATGACTTACTCAAGATTAAGGTAGTTACATAATGAACATCAAAAGTGAATTAATCCAAGCAAATTGACTTATTAATGAATTAATTGCACTTTGGTCAAGTCTGATAAATGACCACTTCTAGGCAATATATCTATGTCTCTACTTAGGAGTCATCCCTCTCTAGATGGCCAAGACAAACCATCTTCCCAATTGGATTTAGGCAACATAATAGTCTTAACATGGGTTAATTGGTAATATTAACCCCATAGACTACGGACTATTAATTTAGACTATTTTCCTTAAAATGTTATCTTCTTGCATATAAAGCCAATTATGTGCAACATTCTAACGGTATAAATGCAAGTAGTCAATGAGCCATTTTTGCTTACATTTGTTTTAAAATGTAAATTAAATAAGGACGGAATAGCAATTATGTAATGATAAAACTTGAGTATATAAAGATGATTAATTAGTTTAAACTAATGAAATGTGTCATAATATCTTTCATCCTTAGGGCATTCTTAACACTCTAATGTTAGCCAGAAAGCTTCTTAAGCCTTAACCAAATGATAACTTGCCAAGAGATATAAATTTGAGGTAATCCGAGAATAATTCCCTTACCTATTGCACCAAAGAGAAGGAAATAAATAGCAAGTAAAGAAGTAGTTGTTTTTTTGCAGATACTAATAAATGGATCTAAAAATCATAATTATTGATTCGATTGATTCCTTGAGGATAAAAACCTAATTTTTTACTTTTTTGTAATAAAAAACTATTCTTGACTACTTGGAATACCAGCCAGTATAATCTATGGCTAAAAAAAATAGAGGTTGGCATAATAGCCTTTTAAAGAGCTCTAAGTTTCTTTGCCTAGGGTTTTCTCACAACCAACTTACTCTCAAAAAGACCTAATGATATATATATAGGCTCTTAGATTAGGTTTAGTTATTTAATAAATAAACAAGACCCATCAAACAAGCGTTAAAAGTGGCACCAGCTTGGAGTGATTCTTGGAGCCTAATTAAAACTATATTAATTAGCTTGTCCAAGTTTAGGCCCTACTATTAAAACATTAATATTCTTTGAGAATGGCTATACCATGATGCCTAGTAGATTAGCAAGCCCAACTTAGAGTAATTAACAACCAAACTCCTTTAACTTGATAATTAGGGCTTTTAGGCCAACTCATCATACAAAGACACCCTATTATACTTATTGTGGCATAATGCACAAAAAAGTGTGTGCATGGCCTTGGCATTAAGTTGAGCCATTTTAATGTCTTACTGATCTCATTCCCATTATTCTTTAAGAACTTCAAGATCATCTATCATCTTTGTTGGGATGAGTGGGCCTTTCGTGACTATCTTCCAAATTTGAAAATCAGTTGCTTAGACAAATAGCCTCATCCTTATCTTCTAATATACGTAATCTTCACTATTGAATGTCTTTCTTAGCCCATATCGAAAATATCACTACTAGCCACTCACTTAGTCTTTTGTGGGTCTTTGCTTAAGGATGGTAAGCCTATAAAAATGAGACACAAGCTTTGATACTAATTATTGACCTTTTAGCAATGAATGAAATCAAGAGGGGATGAATTGATTTTTTAAAACTTTGATAAATAAAATTGAGAAATCTAAACAATAAACTTTGGAGTGCAAGTTAGTGAATGAAAATAAACAATTAAAGAAAAGAGAAAGAAGAAGCAAAATCAATGATTTAGAGATGTTCAACCTCATTGCCTATGTCTTGTACCTCGATCTCACTTGCCTCAAATTTTCATAATTCACTAACTTGAATTGTCTACCTTTTAAGGACAAGGTATAACCTTTACACTCCCTATCTTTCAAAGCTAAGATGGAAACCTTTACCTATCTCCTTTTTGCAAGGATTTACTGTAAACAAATAAGACCTCTAAAGGTTAGGTGTTTACAAGAGTTTTAGCTCAAGGAAAATATGTATCTAAACATACAAAATGAAGAATACAAAGACCTATAAAATGATAAACTACTTAGCAAAAATGATGGAAAATATGAAAGATATGACTCTAAGCACAATCTCTTGGTTCTTTCTATTGTTGAAGGTGTTAGAGAGGCTTATTGATAGCCTTGATCATGATTATAATCATTGGGGATATCTGGGGAAGGAATATAGCCATTGGAGCCTTCAAAATGTTATTTCTCGTTATTTCTCATGCCTCTGTATCTATACAATTGAGTGGGTATCGATATATTATGTTTAATGGTCAAAAATATAATTGTTGAACAGTATTGTATCGATATAGAATAATCTATCTCAATACAAAATAGTGCTGTATCAATACAGAATAATTGGTCTCAATATATGAATAGTGATTTTTGCATTTTGAGGTTATTTAGCTACTGTCACGAATTGCATCAGTACATACATATAGTGTACAATATATTCATATGAAAATCAATTTTAAGAGGTTTTTCATGACTTTAAAACATGTAAAACTTATCTAAAAAGTGTTTTATATATAAAAATATGTATTAGGAACACATTTTTAAGTGTTTGAAGGAGTTAAAACACATTTTAATATTTTCAAAGTGCTTACAAAATATTTCATGGAAAAATATTAATTTTAAAATTATTTAAACACAAGCTAATTAATCTTAAGTTTTAGTTATATCAAAATTGAGATTGGAGGTAATATTACTTTTAGGGAATGAGGGGTACACCCACCTTTTATGTCCAACTAGTCAATGTCACCATGTACCTCTTTTTATTCTTTTCTCGGGATGATCTAAAGTAGGGCACACAACTTAAAAAATATCTATGGTAGTCTAGTTGAGTCTTTAAGTTATACCTTGGTCGGGATTTGGATTAGGCATGACAATATGAAGAGAAGAAAGATCATTGGATGAGTCACTCATCTAACTAGTCTCGAAAAGTTACCTTGAAGTAACAGTAAATTTGGAGTCACCATTGATAATTTCAGGCTAGGCATGATCGGATGCCTATTGAAAATAATATCATGATTTGCAATACTCGAAATATTGATTTTAAGGTCTACAAATTCTAGAGATTTGTTTATTTGGTTCGGGAGTTGGTTACAGGTGGAAAAGGATTAGTACTCATATGATGCCCTAAATAGATACCCACTAACTCATCTCGCTTCAGTTTTAGTTTAATTGGTTCCATTTAGTCATTATTTAGATATAATTTTTATGCTTGAAGTTTTATGGAAAATGTAAATCCATATTTTAGAAGAAAACTTTATCACTTGTGCGTCGCGAAGGTATGAAGAGCATGGGGGTTTTTTATGAAAATAATTTTTGGATTAAATTTTGAAATTTTGGATATTTTGTATTAGATACTGAGAGATACCGACACGAAAAATTGCCATGTGGGATTTTTGAAAAAAAAATTAAATATGAATGCACAATAATCACTATAGAAAAGGTGTTAGTAAGACAAAAAAGAATATAATAATTTCAAAAATAAACAATCACAAAAAAAGAGATGATCGGATGTATCTCATATTATCTTCGATTATTGAAAAAGAATAACCAAGATGACAATTTGGAGACATGTTTGGATTCGGTGGTAATTTCAAGGATCAAAAGAGGTTTTAATTGAAATAATTTGGGATATCCAAAAGGAAGAAAATTGTTGGGATCTTTAGACAAAAACATGATTGGTGTATCCTCTTGGAGAAGTAGGGTTAGAGTATCCTTGAAGATGAAGATTTTAATATTTAAAAAAAATTAGGAATCTTAAATAAATCTGACAGAGAAAATTTACATTTTTTGTGAAAGACGAGGTTAAAGAATCCCTTCACAGTGATGGGGTAGGAGTATCCGTAAGAATGAACATTTTTTGATGATTTAAGAATATAATTAGAGCTCTCGAATGAATTTGAGAGTGGAAATTGTCATTTTTGTGAAAAACAAAGTTAGAGTGTTCCCTCGGAATGATGGGGTTGGAGTATCCCCAAGAATGAAAATTTTTGATATTTTGAGAAAATAATTATCTTAAGAAGAGGTATTTTGAAAATAGGAAATTAGTGATTTGAATAAAATATATTTTTGTCTTAAGCTTTGATCCGAGCCTAAAGGGTTTATGTAGTAGGGGAAACAATCGAATGCATTTCAAGACATTTGAATGTCTCTATAAAGGTGTCTTGGCAATTAGGTTAAAACAGGGACAAAAACGTGTCATCTCCCATCTCGAATTTGTTTTGGGTTCATTTAAAGGCTTCAGAAGGTGAATAAGGTATGTTTGAAAGATAATGAGGATTGATATAAAAATATTCCAAAAATCCTAAAAAATCACTTTCTAGGAGGAAATTAATTTTTGAAATTAAGCCATCTCAACATTAGTACCACGTACAAGGGAAAGGGCATGATTGACTTTGAAAAATCATTTCTGACTCATTCAGAATCTTTAAATCACAAACAATATCTTTTTGAAAAGAAAATTTTGCAAACTTTATGGGAAAAATATTTAAGATATACAAAAGATCATCTGATGAATTAAAATGGTCCAAACAAAATGTAATGCATTGGTCCCAAGGGTTCTGGACAGCAATGGTTCGAAAAATCATAATTTTTTCATCCGAAATTATCCAAATACAAATAAGACTCCATTAGAAAGATATATCAAAAAGTTCTAGCAAAATCATTTATGGGTTGAAAATAATTTTTTAAACTCAGACTACAGTGCTGTCAGAGCAAAAATAAGGGATTATTTGATTTTTTGGTTTTTGGGGTCAAATCTGGGTTATGAACATCTGAATGTCCACAACACAGGGGAAAAGAATGACATGGGCATCACAAGTTCATCCATAATCCTAAAGTAATTTGGGACGATGAAAGAACTCATTGACCATGCCACTGTAAAGGTCTTAAACTTAAGATCAAGGCTTAATATATTTTCAACTAAAATGGGTCATTTTTTATTAAAAAACATCATCTTGAAAGTTATTTTACCATGAATCCAAATCTGAAATGTTTGATTTGTCCCTAAGATTGGAAGACCAACTTTGTGAAAATATTAAATCCATGCTATTCTCCATCTATTAGAGGTAGCATGAACTTAACTTAAGGATTTTTTGAAAATTAGATTTATGGCAAACAGGCAAGCATCTTAACAAAGATAAACATGCAAACATTTGGACATGAAAAGTTGACAAAAAATGCAAGAAGAAGACAAATAAGATGCACGAAATGATAACTCTATGAATGGCATCAAAATCATGTTATAGAGGATGACATGAACATATTTAAGCAAAAAAAAAAGCATGCTAGAGTTTTCAAGACAGCATTTTGGTGCCTGAGACTCCTTAAAATGCATAATAATGCATGAATATGCTCAATGCATATTAGGGAGAACATTCAAGCAAGTGTTAAGCATGTAAAAATAAGTGAAACATGAAAAAAAATGCATGAATAAAAGACTATTTCGATGATAGAATGAAAGAGAAAAAGTTTGGCCTGCCAAGCAACGTTAAGGCATAAGAAAACATTAAGATCCTAAGACTACCATAACTAAGGCAAAAATAATGCATGGGAGTCCTAGAATGGTCATGGCAACATAAATGGTTCTCGAAGATGATGTAAGTATTGGAAATGAGAAAAAAAAATAGAGCTAAGTGAAAAAAAATACCAAAAGCTTTAGGCTTGATGTTCAAAAAAGTAATGAAAAAAGAGTTTTTTGGTAAGGTGTCAATGGAAGGAGGTTTCAAAAGGAATGATGAATGGAATAAAAGGTCTTTAATGGAAGGAGGTATTAAAAGGAATGATGAATGGAATAAAAAGTCCTTAAAGGTTTTTAGTGGTGGTTTGGAGGAGCTACGGAATGAAGAAATGTTAAAGATAGAAGGCAATGGAAAAATGTTTTTCTCGAGTGTTTTTAGGGCTAAAGATTGCTGTAGTTTTTATTTTTTGAGATTGTTGGAGAGTGATTCCTCTTCTGCTAAGCCAACTCTGGTCCCTTTTTAAATTCAAGGTTCAGCCAACACTTTATGGAGACAAAGCAAGGGCATTATGGAATTTCCCTCATGTACTAGAAGACAACTTAGGTACTATACTCAGCTGCCCTTATTGCCATTGGTTCTATCATGTAGAGTAGTGGTGTAGAAAGGCTATGACTACCTGTAACTAGGGAAAAGCTAGAGATGCCCTCTAACAAGCTATATATTTCATGAAAATGACCCTTTTCATTGGCTATTTAGGCTTTAAAATTTTGTTTTAAGTCCAATCATGAGCCATAGCTGAGGCTTTATATGAATCATGATGATTTTTGGTGCAAGAAACATTTTTGAATCAGATTTTTGAAGGTTGAAAAATGGCATGAATTGGGTAAAAATGCCTTGGTGTATCGATACAAAATATATTGTATTAATACATAAGGTAATTTTTACTCATGGGTATCAATAAAATGAAGTGTCTATCGATACCAAGAGCAAAAAAATGTTTCCAATCTCGAGACTTAGAGACCTGTATCGATACTCTATGGATTTGTATTGATACTCCTGCTTGTGTATCGATACATTTTGCCGAAAATCATAACTTTAGCTATTACCAAGGCCTACATCGATACAAACACACCAAGTATCGAGACTACACCTTGGGTATCGATACCAAGCCCTTTTTTATTGATACTACATGTGAAAATTTGAATTTTTTGGCAATATGAAAGCGTTGTATCAATATTTCCGCACCATGTGACTTGCATGTACCTTAGACTCTTTGAATACCTCACCTTGGTCATAAATAGTGGGAAACTAACTGATGTTCATCTTAATAACTTCACTGACACCTCGAATAATGGCATTTCAAACCTTCCCAAAAACATTTTTTGCCTGGCGTTATGTTGCCTAATAGTGCTTGTGACACAGCACCCATTAGTCATCCTCATTTTTATTTTTTTGATCCTATCATCTTTTGATTATATCTCAGGATGCTAGAGATTGGCCCAAACAAAATTAGGTGTCTATAGTCATGATTCGTGTCCTAACCATGTTGCGATAGCTTGGCAATTCCACTAGGAAGTGTTTAGGGAGTCAGGCCTAAAATTAATCGCATGTTAACTAAATTCTGATTAATTCAGTTTTAGCCAGTATTTAATTGTAGTTCCCAGTACTTTCTTTAATACATGTAGTTTTGCACTAATCTATTTTTGTTCCTTCTTTTTTTTTTGTGGATTTAGGATAAGAGTTCTATTTTCCATATTGTGTGTCATGAAGAAGTTTATTTATCCCTTCGTACATTCCAAACACATGCATTACAGTAGTTTCTCTTCCAGATCTTTGGAAAGGGCATAGGTAACCCAATATTTTAAGTGGAGGTGAAGTAGCTTTGCATTCTAAAGTGTCAGCCTTTATCTAGATTAGTGAAAAGCATGTTGAATGTAAATTCCTATGCCTACTTGAGGTGTTAACCTTGTTATAAGCATAGAGGATATCCCACTTGAATTGAATCCTTTCCGACATAAAATCATGATGGGTAAAGTAGGGTACCTATTCAGTCCATTTTGGGTCGAGGAGAAATTCGAGAACTAGTTTAGATTTCAGACCCAAACCTAATGTAGTGAGCCATACTAATCCTCATTTAAAGCCATGCTTGATTTTAGAGATCACCAAAAATTACAGACATAAAAAGGAATAAATTTACCTTTCTTCTTCTTTTTATTTGAATATTTGAGTTTACCTAGATAGTTTAATACTGTATGTTTTTTCTTTTTGAAACTTTATTATTATTTGGATTTATTATTTATTACAGCTACTAACTCATTTATTTTTCCATTTTTTCTTGGTGAATTTTTCATATGCATAAAGGAACGATTGCTTTAGAACAGGATTTTAGCTTAGTTAAATTTTCATCAAACTTCATGGCCAAATGAGTGCATCTTGTGGTTATTTCCAATATATTTGAGGAGGTTCGTATTGAGTAAGAATTGAATAAGAAAAAGCATAGGATTGTATACCAAAGGATTTTATGTCAGAATTATCGAGAATCACATATTTGGATCTCCATCAAAATAATTTGAGAGAATTAATTGATAAATAGGACTATTGGGGAAATGTAAAGTAGACTTGACTCGTAAAGAAGTATGGTTCAGATTGCTCTTTTGCTTAAAATGTAAATGCATGAGCAATTGGTTCGAGCCTTAATAGAATTTAGGATCCCTCATATCAGTGTTTTTTATTTAACTAGTATGATATGACTCCAACCATTGAAGAGATCTTAGCTTTACTCGAGCTAGGGCCTTTGGAAATAAAACCCATTTACTACAAGTAGTGCAATCCAATAAGCTTCCACAAGAAATTAGGGCAAGTTCTTGGCATAGATTTTAAATCAGACTATCAATATATTGAGCAAAAAAGGAATACTAGTGTTATTTCTTGCCAGTTCTTAAGAGAATATATTTGAGTATGTGTAGATAGGGAAAACTCTTTCAATGCATTTGCTTTAGCTATATATGGCTTAGTTTTCTTTCCAAGGATACTCAAACAAGTGGAAGCAGCTGTGCTAGACCTCTTTGATTGGTTGCAACGAAATATGCATCTTACCCTTACCATTTTAGCTGAAATAATTTGAGCAGTGAATACACGTCAAAAAACAAGCTGTGAGAGATTTTTTAGCAATGCATTGTTACTATACATTTAGGCTCAGAGTATTTTAAGAGTAAAAATACTAATAAAGTCAAGCACATTGTGTTCCTCTTCAAGAGTTCATCAAAATTGAGTGACCCAAGTCTGGAACCAAGAATCAATAGGTTAAAACATTGAAAAGCTTGGCCTCTCATGATATAACATGGAGAACACCTTGGTTTTCACTAAAGCCCTTTATGTAGAGGTGTAGTGACCTTTTCTTTGTACCTATGCTAGGTATCTAGGGCATTATAAGGTATGCACCATTGTTAATCCAAAGACAATATGGGTCAAGATAGTTCATCTCTATGATTTCTAAGATAGCTAGTGCTGATCTTGAATATCATGGGGAAGGTTATAAAAAATCACTTTGGCAGACTACTTTGCACTAGAAGAAAAGATATGAGTCAAGACTAAGGGCATACACTAATTAGACTACCTCAGGATATGATGCTAGGAAAAGTATCCAAGGCTGCGACATGATTATCCCTAGTATAGACGGAATCATTCACTAGGTACCTATCTAACTAAAGCCTACCATGTCTTTTAAAGTTGATCTAATTAAGGAGGAAGCTGATAGAGAATAGAAAAGAATCAATGATGAGAATCTAGCCTTTTGAAAAGAAGCTGCATACATAAGAATGAATATGGAGGCTAAAGAAAAAGACATCAAGAAAATGGAAGAAAAATATAATCTGATGAAGCAGCATTAAAAACCATAGCTTTGTCGGGATATCTGAGAGCTCATATTGGACCCCTAGAAAGATGTCTAAAGAAATGGACAAGCTTTGTGAAGAACTAGGGGTTTGGAAAACTAAAGTCTTAGAAGGAAAAGTCAAAGAAGCCATCTTCAAATAAGAAAGAGAAAGGCATGTTGACATTCATGTTCAGTTAAAAAGGTCTACAGAAAAAAAATGAACAACTTAAAGTGACCCTTGATGCAGAACAAGAAAGAGTATCTCAATTGCTTCATGAAAGAGAAGTCTTCACAATAACTGTTGAAGAAATAAGGCAAGTACTAGAATGACAAGAGAATGATGTCAATGCTTGGATTTAAGCTTATAAAGAAATGGATGCATATTGGGATAATAAACTATGGTAGGCTAAGGATGAATCTAAAAGTTGTTTAATTTAATTGATTGACAGATGTACGTTGACCACATCATAAAGCAGATACACTCAGCCATCATTCAATCAAGAGAAATGGTAGAGAGTATTAAGCTCCTACAGAGGTAGACTAATCATGTAGCGGAAGATGGGCATATTGTACTTGAACTTTTAGATAAGGCTTGGCAACAATATGAACATGTTAGGACTTTTCTAATGTGCAATCTGCATATGATCAACAATGTGTAATCCTTAAAAAGTTAATGAAAATTCTTGAGTTTGGAATCTCTTGCTAAAGCAAATGTTTTTACAATAGCATTCATACATTCATACCATGCATGCATATATACATAAGTATGTATACTTTCATTAACATTACTAATTCATAAATAAAATTTAACTCAAGAAAATTTAGAATTTTTAAGGTTTTAATATTGCAAACTTAGAGAGACTAACTAAATGTCCACCCACCTAACAGTATTATGCTCGATATAGAGCAAGAAGAATGACCAAAGACCATTTAGCTATATTAAAAACATTGGAAGAAAGTCAGCGTAAGGCTCACGAGGCCATGATTTAAAGACAAAAAGAACTAGAAGCTCAAATCACAAGATTGATAGATTTGCTCATAGTGAGAAAGCTAGCTGGCCAATAGCTAGAAATTATTACTGACACTCTTGCCAAGGGATCTGAGAGGGCTTATGCTGAAAGACAACCCTAAAATATGCAAGGCACACAATAGATAAGTGCGCAAAATGTGCAACCAACAAACACCCAAAATGTGCTGGTAACATTAGCCATCCACATTAACCTTGATGCTCTTTCACAAAGGATAGATGTAAGAACCGTAGCTATACAAGAGGAGTTGGCAGTTCCTGATCATGATGACGAAGACAAACAAAAATAAAAAAACAAGAAAATGACAAAATCAAAAGTTGAAAAAGGAAAATTGTAGCTTTTAGAATGAAGACTAAAGGCTATAAAAGGGGCCAAACCCTATATTAGTGTTGATGTCAAAGATCCCAGCTTGGTATCGGATTTGGTCCTTCCACCAAAGTTCAAAATACTTGAATTTAAGAAATATAAGTGCACACATCCCCTCAAGCACACATTAGGATGTTCATGTAAAAGTGCCCGAGTATGTACAAAATGAAAAACTTCTTCGATGGTATAATGATCTGAATCATACCTAAATCTAATGTTGGACCGATTTGGCAAATTTATTTCTGCAACAATATAAACACATGGTTGGATAGGTGCCAAATAAGCAAAATTTGCAAAATATGGAGAAAGCCCACTAAATCTTTCATAGAATATGTGCAAAGGTTGAGATATGGCCTCTTAGGTTTAACCCCATTAACTGAAAAGGTAATAACCGTGTTGTTTGTAAATACTTTGCGCCTTCCCTACTATGATAAGTTGGTAAGGAATATAACCAAGAACTTCGCCAATCTTGTTATATTAGTGGAAATATGTCAAAAAAAATTGCAATTGGTGAATCTTCCACCGAAAAAAAGATTAGGTCTAGTAAAAAAAACAAGAAAACTTGTTCGTTAACTCTGTCGGTCAGCCATATTGCCAGGGCCTTGCCTCTATTACCAAAACCAAGGGCAGCAAGCCCAAACACGTATTCTTTTAACACATTCTAAGTTTTTACTCCACTAACTCCATAAACCGCCATCCTAAATCCTCCTTCTCAAATTCAACCTAGGCCTAATACCAACCAACCAATCTAGAGAGCCAATCAATCCAGACCTTGCTATGAGCCTCTTTTTTATTCTTATAAAGAAATATTTAGTAAGCTTCTTAAGGCTCAATTAGTAGCTCTTCTTTTTACCAAATTGTATGAAAGTAATCCCTTTAGCTAGTATAATGAAAATATTCACTATGAATATCATATGGTAGTGGGTCATTTAATCAAAAATTGTTTAACTTTTAAGAAAAATGTGCAGATTTTTTCAAAAAAGATGCCTATTAATTTAATAATGCTTCAAGACCTAATGTCATAGTAAATCGTCAACCTGCTTATCTTGAGCCCAAAGTTAATGCTTTAATTACTAAAGAAGATCAATGGACAAAGACAAAAGTCTGAAAAGGTAGAATCCTAATGGAAAAAGTTTATGCGATTTTGACTGATGGTAGAATCCTTGTCAGAATCGAAGAAGCATCAGGAACCAATCTGATCTTGAGGTTAACTCTTACAAGTCTCAAATAACTTTAAGACATACTTTACAAGATTGTTTTGAATTATCAGCCATGATAATGATGGATAATGGTGAAGTTGAATTATACGAAGAGACCAGTTAAGAAAAGTTAATCAACATGATTGATGAAGGGTCATGTCCATCACAACTACCCTATAGTGTCGATCGTTCCCTTATTATCTATTACAACCAACCAAAGCCTACTCCTCTCAAAATTAAAAGTGTTCATAGACTCATCATCAGGACCCCAATGCCTTTTCCATACAAGGATAATAAATAGGTGTTATGGAAGTATGATGATAGAGAGGTAACCTTAGAAGCTATTACAGGCCAATTAGCAGCCATTAACATAATAGGAGATAGCCATGTAACAAAAGTAGTCGACATTATGGTCTTGAAACCCATGAACCTGATGCCAAAGCAAAATCAAAAGGACAAATGTTTGAAAAAGTTGCAGCTACTAAACATGTCTCGTAAAAGTTTTGGAACCTATAAAGGAAAAAATAATGGCTAGATTTCTCAATTTTAGAAAGCATAGTGTATAGCATCATAGAACAATTGAAACAACAACCAGCAAAAATCTCTTTGCTTGTTCTGTTGCTCAGTTCAAAGGCACACTAGAATGCTCTACTTAAATTGCCTCTATTAAAAGTGCTTAACCAAGCATATGTCCCTCAAGATATATTAATAAATAAACTTGATTGCCTAGTAAATAATATTGTTGTTGATAATATCATTTCGTTCAACAACGATGAAATCCTACTAGAAGAGACCACTTCCACAAAAGCCTTGCATATAACTACAAATTGCAATGGCTCCATATTGCTTAAAATCCTTACTAATAATGGGTCAACTCTAAATATGATGCCATTAATCACTCTATCCTGCTTGCCAGTTGATGCTAGCCAGATTAAACATAGCCAAATGGTTTCCATGGCATTTGTTGGAACAAAAGAAAAAATTAAAAGAACCATTTCAATTACTCTAAATATTAACCTATGCCCATTTGAAATAGAATTTTATGTCATGGACATCGTCCTAGCATACAATTGTTTATTGGAAGAACCGTGGATCCACTTTGTCATGTTGTACCATTATCACTTTATCAGAAAGTCAAATTTATAATTGATGAAAAAGTAGTCAGCATATCTAGGAAGACATTATAACCATAAATTTTATTAAAGCCCCTTATGTTGAGGTAAATGCCAAAGCTAAAGAACGTTTCTTAAAAGCCTTTCAGATTGCCAATGCCACCTTTGTTATAGAAGAATCTGTAATCCTTAAACCCATGCTTTGAAAGAGCACTCATATGGGCCTTAAGCTCATAGTCGGGAAAGGCATCCAAGCTAGAGAAAACCTTAGAAGATATTTACAAAGGATAAGCTAATTCATCAACTCAATTGGCAAAAGAGACAAACATGGACTAAGTTTCAAACTAGAATGGAATCAGAAGAAGAAATTCAAGAACAAAATTTTAGAAAAAAAGTTAACCTATGCCATGGGTCAAGATTTCAGCCAAAAGACATTTTTTTCACTCTTTATTAAAGGAAATTTTCTGCCATGGAGGGGTCATCAAGCTAGAGACCAAAGAAAAAAGGAAAAAAGGATGGTGTAATAAGAATCAATCGGCCTTTAAGAAGTTTTAAATGGCCACTGTTAGAGAAAATGGTGAGGAATTGGATAATGACCATGGAATCCAATATGTCTTCTTGGATTCGTCTAGAAGAAATGAACTATTACTAAAAAAACTATAGTATTTAGGCCAATTCCAAAGTAATTCTAGGAACTCACTTTGACATCTAAGGATCTTTTCTATAAAAGAACCTAAATTGTTAAATCATCATTTTCAAAAATGAAATACATATAATTTTTTATGTTTGTTCAATTTCTTTCATACCAATAGTTTTTTTTTCTTTTTACATATACATATACAAATCACACTAAATTTTTGTTTGCACATTCTTTCCTTTTCTTTACCTTTATAGTTTTCTTGATCAAAGAGGATCGAATGCTTGCATTCAGAATTTGGAGGTCAATTTTGAATGACTTATTTGCTCGAGCAAGGTCAATCCCAAAGATGATGTTAAT
This sequence comes from Adansonia madagascariensis, assembly GCA_038381835.1. Lineage (NCBI taxonomy): Eukaryota > Viridiplantae > Streptophyta > Magnoliopsida > Malvales > Malvaceae > Adansonia > Adansonia madagascariensis. Next base: position 39,527 of record JBBYHL010433690.1, read on the forward strand.
GATACCTCTCGATCTGTTGAAATTAATTAGGTAAGAGGATGAGCAAATAATGCTGCATGAAGAGCCCACAGAAATGATAAACTTAAGAGATAATGAAGATAATAAAAAAAAACTAGAATAAAGACTGCTCTCATGCTCGCCACCAGAGAAGAATTAATAAGTTTGCTTTAGAAGTTTCAAGATGTCCTTGCATGGTCGTACCAAAACATATCTGGCCTAGATACAAAGATCATAGTTCATAAGTTACCTTTGAATCTAAGATACAAGCTGATTCAACAGAAGTTAAGAATGATGAAACCAAAAATTCTTTTGAAAATTAAAGGAGTAAAAAGTAGTTTGAGGTCAGATTTGTTAAAGTGACTAAATATCTAGATTGGGATGCTAATATTGTTTCGATTCTTAAAAAAGATGAAAGAATCAAGATGTGTGTAGATCATCAGAATCTAAATTAAACAAGCCTAAAGGATAATTTTCCTCTCCCTATATTTATACCCTAGTTAATAATACTGAGAAAAACTGTTATTTTCTATCATGGATGGATTCTTGGGGTATAAACAGATTAAAATGGTGTGAGAAGACATGAAAAATACCATATTTATCACAATGTGGGGCACCTTTAGTTATAAGGTGATGCCATTTGAATTAAAGAATCCTAGGGTAACTTATCAAAAGGTAATGGTCACTCTATTCCACGATATGATGCATAAAGAAATTGAAGTTTATGTGGATGATATGATTGTTAAATCACCCTGAGAGAAGCAGCATACTTTAGATTTGCAAAAATTATTCAAAAGATTGAAAAAGTATCAACTAAAGCTGAATCCTGCAAAATGTATCTTTGGACCCAGATCGGGGAAGCTATTAGACTTCTTTGTAAGTGAAAAGAGGACTGAGGTCGATCTTGTTAAGATTAAAGCCATTCAAGAATTGCCATATCCATGTATGCAAAAGAAATAAAAAGTTTCCTTAGATATTGAATTACACTGCTCATTTCATTTTCCCATAAATGGATAAATATGATCCAATCTTCTGGCTCCTTTGAAAGCATAATCTAGCTAAATAGGATAAAGATTGCCAAAAGGCATTTGAGAAAGTGAAGCACTAGTTGTTAAATCGATTGGTTTGGGTACCACCAATGCCAGGATAACTTTTCAAAATATACTTTACAATATTTAAGAAATCAGTAGGATACTGCTAGGGCAACATGACTAAACTATGAAGAAAGAAAGAGCCATTTATTACCTTAGTAAAAAGTTTCTAGATTATGAGGTAAATTATTCCTAAATAGAAAAGATATGTTGTGCCCTAGTTTGGGCTGCAGAAAGGCTTGGACAATACATGCTGTATCACATAACATGGCTAATTGCTAAAATGGATTCCAACAAGTACCTCTTTGAAGCAGTAGCATTATCTGGACAAATTGCTAAATGACAAGTCTTGTTGTTAGAATATGATATAGTTTACCTGAGCTAAAAAGCAATAAAAGCTGGCATTCTTGGTAAATTTCTGGCAAGTCAAGCACTTGATTATTATCAACCTTTAGAATTTGATTTCCTTGATGAGAATTTGATGAATATTTCCATTGAAGAGGAAGCTAAACAATCCAAGGAATTAGTTTGGAAAATGTATTTGGATAGGTACTCCAATACTTTAGGTCATGGAATTGGGGTAATTTTGATATCCTCAGAAGGTGACTATTATCTTTTCACTGCGAAATTAGATTTTGACTGCACAAACAATGTGGTAAAATATAAGACATGCATCATGGGACTTTGTGCAACCATAGAAAGGAAAGGTTGAATATTGAAAGTCTACAGGGATTGAGTTTTACTGATTTATCAATTACGTGGAGAATGAGAAACTCGAAATTTAAGGCTACTACAATATAAAAGGTTGATCTTAGAATTACTAGAAGAGTTCTAGAAGGTGCACTTCATCCATTTGTCTAGATATGATAAACAAATGGCAGATGCTTTAGCCATCTTCACCTCGATGATTAAAGTGAATGAGAGGTAAAAGGTAACCCTAATTCAAATACGTATATATGAATCTCCTACACATTGTCATAATGCTAAAGCAGAAACAGATGGCTGCCTGTGATATTACAACATCAAATGATATCTTAAGAATCAAGTATACCTGGACAATAGAATAGAAAATGACAATAAGGACATTAAGAAGGCTAGTAATAAGCTTCATTCTGGATGGCAAGATTTTTTACAAGCAGAGTTATGACTAAATGTTACTAAGATATGTAGATGCTATTGAAGGACAGAAAATCTTAGAGGAAGTGCATGAAAGAGGTTTATGGAATTCATGCCAATGGACATAAAATGGTAAGATAAATCATGAGGTGGGCTAATTTTTGGATGACCATGGAAGGTGATTGTATCAAGTATGCTCGAAAATGCCATAAATGTCAAGTCTATGTAGACAAGATCCATGTACCACTTTTTCCATTACACAACATAACTGTTCTATGGCCCTTTTCAATATGAGGCATGAACGTTATTGGGTCAATCACTCCTATAGCTTCGAACCATCATTGTTTCATCTTGGTGGCCATACATTACTTCACCAAGTGGGTCAAAGCAACCTCTTATGCAAATGTAATAAGGTCAATGGTGATAAAATTCTTGAGGACCAATATCATTTGCTGATTTAGAATCCTCGAGAGAAATATCATAAATAATGCCCCTAATTTAAATAGTAAATTGATAACAGAGGCGTAGACTCAGCTTAAAATCTCACATCATAATTCAGTGACATAGCGTCTGATGATGAACAAAGCTATAGAAGCAGCAAATAAAAATATCAAGAAAATTATAGGAAAGATGGTGGAGACCTATAAGGACTACCATGGGAAACTTCCCTTTATCCTCTTAACTTATCGAACCTCAGTCTAAACTTCAATTGGGGTAATGCCTTACTTATTGGTCATGGCGTATAGGCCACTTACCAATTAAAGTTGAAATCCCTTCATTCCAAGTAGTGATAAGGACTAGGTTGGAAGAAGCTAAAAGGATTCGAGATCATTATGAACAGTTCAATTTCATTAAAGAAAAGAAGCTAAAAGCTATCAAATAGAGGCAAATGTTCCAAAAAAGGATGATGAAAGCTCACGACAAGAAACTCTGCCTAAGACAATTTCATGAAGGACAATTAGTAATAAAGAAAATCCTTCTTGCCTAAAAAAATTCATTCGACAAATGGGCGCCAAATTGAGAAAGGCCTTATGTGGTCAAAAAAGTGTTTTTAGGGCATTAATTTTGGTAGAAATGGATAGGGACACTTTACCGAACCCTATCAACTCCAATAATGTAAAGAAATATTTTGCCTAGAAGGTAATGTTATCTTAATTAAAAAAATATATAAAAAAAAAAGAGAAAAAATTTTGGATGAAAACCCAAAAAGGCATCCAAATGAAAAGGATAAAAAGAGGGAGGCTTCCAGTTGAAAACCTAAAAAAGGGCGGCTTAAGCATTTGAAAAAGAATGTATGAAGCGTAATTCACCAAAAGGATAGGGCTAGAAAAAGAGGCATGGTATGGTCAAAAGCATTATGAAGAACTGGATTTATAAGAAAGCAAACATCCCATTTAGGATAGATCTTTGAAGAACTAAATAACAGATTCTACCTATTTGAGTAATACCCAAAATTTTCTATACGATGCCTTTTTTTATTGAAAAAGCCAATATTGTATCTTCTTTCCTTGATGAAATACAAATGTATATATTTATCCGTACCTATGTCAAATTACTTTCTAACCATACTGACATTTTTATTAAATGATGATTAACAGTTTAAGGAAATGGAAAATAATAAAAAGGATGCCAAAAAGCCCTTTTTATATTACCTTGGAATAAGGTCAAAACATTATAGTGATTAGCTAATATTCCAAATCCTTTTGGACACTCTAGGAAGCATTAGGATGGACTGATAGTACTCTTTGATAAAATTAAAGAAAAAGAAAGATAAATTCTTTTAGATGATTTCCTAATAGGAAGATTGAAAGATGCAGACTCCTCTTGCTAAAAGAAAAAGAGATTTTCATAAAAGATGCCTTCGACTCTAAGTGAGGAATAAGCTCATTTTGTCCACAGCATTTTGTGAAGATGCATTTCACTCCAAGTACAATAGTAGGCTTTTCTTGTCTACAACATTTTTAAAGATGATTTTGACTTTAAGTTCAGGCATTGGCTCCCTTGGCCAAACATTTTCAGAAGATGCCTTTAACTTTAAGAAAAGACGTAAGCTCACTCTACTAAATGAAAAAAAATATTTGTTACATTTTTAAATATACCTTCAACTTTTAAAATAGGCTAGATTCGAGATTATACAAAAAGAATATTAATAAAAAACCATAGAATTCATCATATGCATTTGCATGCATTGTATTCAGTGATTTGCAGGTCAAAAGCTGAGTGTGATATTAAAGAACTGTAATAACCATTCACTATGCCAACTTCCTCAACAGTGAAAGGTAAATCTCACATCTTTTCACACAAATTGAATATCAAACATTGTCTCCATTTTTAGTTGACTATTATTGTTTCACCCTAGTAAACCCATTAAACTTAGGTTCCGCCTAGTTACTTTCAGTTGACTATTATGGTTTCACCCTGGTCTAGCCATTAAAATTAGGTTTTGCCTTAGTCATTTTTAGTTGGCTATTATAGTTTTGCCCTGATTAACCCATCAGACTTAGGTTTTGCCGTGGTCACTTTTAGTTGAATATTATGGTTTCACCCTGGTCAAACCATTAGACATATGCCGTAGTCAATCCATCAGACTTAGGTTTCACCCTGGTTAACCAATCAGACTTAGGTTCTAACCTAGTCACTTCTAGTTACTATTTTGGTTACACTTTGCTCAACCCATCAGACTTAGGTTTTACCCTGGTCACTTTTAGTTGACTATTATGGTTTCACATTGGTCAACCCATTAGACTTAGGTTTTGCCCTGGTCACTTTTAGTTGACTATTATGATTTCACACTAGTAACCCATTAGACTTAGGTTTCACCCTGGTTATTTTTTGTTGACTAATATGGTTTTGCCCTGGTCAACTCATTAACTTAGGTTTTGCCTTAGTCACCTTTAGTTGATTATTATGGTTTCGCCTTAGTCAACCAATCAGACTTAGCTTTCACCCTAGTCACTTTTAGTTGATGATTATTATTTTACCCTGGCTAACCCATCAGACTTATATTTCACCCTAGTCACTTTTAATTAACATTGTGGCACCTTAATCAACCTATCAGACTTAGGTTTTGCCCTAGTCATTTTTAGTTAACTAATATGGTTTCACCTTGGTTAACTTATCAGACTTAGGTTCCAACCTTGTCACTCTTAGTTGACTATTATGGTTCTACCATGGTCAACCTATTATACTTAGGTTCCACCTTGGTTACATTTTATTGATTATTATGGTTTCACCTTGATCAACCTATTGACTTAGGTTCTACCCTAGTCACCTAACTTGACTTGCATGGTTTTGTCACAATCAATCCTTTCAGACTTAGGTCTCAACCGAGTTATCATTCCAACCTGAGGTCTCGTATTAGGTTATTTTGTTTTAATATATATTCTTTTCAAGTTAATCTTTTAAATCTTTACTACTCGAATGAAATCGTGTCATTTGGTCTTTTCCCTTTCCTAATTCTAAGTAACAGTCAAAGAGGAGCAGTTGTAGAAACCTAAGTTCATTCTTTTTTGACAAGTTCTAAATACACAAGATCAAGAATATAGCGACTGTCAGGTAAGGATCAACCTCATCTGGGCAAAATGAGCATTTTCAAAACCTCTTCAGTTATGTCTCAATGGTCGTACATGCACTTGACAAAAAAAGTGTTGTTTCAAGGGTCAAAAGGAATAAATCTCGAATAAAAAAGTTGGATATTTAAGAAAAAATAGTTTTTAAATATCTTTTTCTTAAATTTTGAAATTAAATTTTAAATATGATATAATGGTCAAATTTTCCATTTTTAGGATTTTTTTTAGAATTTTTTCATGAAATTTTAGGAATTGACTATCATATATTTTTACCAAATATTCGTGTAGTATTTATTAAGTGAGCGATTCATCTTGATGACTTAGTCTTCAAACATAAAAGATAGGAAAAAATAATAATGATATAGCCCCTAAAAATAAAAAGTAATAATGTATAGACATATATATAGGAATGAGGGGTACACCCACCTTTTAAGTCTAATTGGTCAAGATTCATATCCCGGCAATGGTGTGACACCAAGCCATCAATTCGATAAGATGGCAGCTTAACTAGGTTAAATTTTATTCCTTTGAAGGCAATACTTGGTCTTAAATGGATTTCAAGTGACAGTCTTCGTATGCCATCATTTAAGGAGTGCAATAACTATTAGCCATCGATCAGATAGCATAACAGCTTAATGAGATTAAGTTCACCCTAATGAGGTAATAAAAAATGCCTCGAGTGAAATTGATTGATAAGGTAATGATGTTACATCCATTGTCACTTATTGGCAGACATGCATTAAGCCATCAATTGGACAACATAATGGCTTGACTGGGTCAATTTTATGGTTTAAAGGCGATGTGGGGGCGTTAAAAGGATCATTGGTAATAACACTTATGTGTTTCACCAAAAGGAAAAACTGATAGTTAGCCGTCTATCATATAGTGTAATAGAGTGCCCTATTAATCTGTAAAGGGGCAAAATCAAAAATATAGGGAATAATGTACGTTCATTATTGCCTATATAAAATAATGGTTTAAAGAAGTAAAAGTTATAAAATGTTTCCCCAAGTTTCTTATTATCTGGGTTATTCTAGCACCTTGCTTGACATATTGTGGCTCGTAGGGCTCACTATATGGGTTTGAGTTGACACCTAAATCAGTATCTGAATCAATACTCCATCCGATAAGGACAGCTAAGGCACTCTAATCCTATGCCTATTTAGGCTTGTTAGAACGAGTTCGATCTGGTGGATGTATTTCCCTATGCAAATAAGGAAGGTTGCTCATGAGAGACATAGGTAATTTACACCTTAAAAGTTTTTGCTATGCCTATTCAAAAGGTTACTTATAAAGGCAAACAGCTCACTTCCTCTGAACAATTGGGGTTCTAATCTCACCATAGAGTTTAACAAGAATTTAATGCTTGCAAGTGCACAATGTGTGTCGGGGAAATAATCAAACCTTTTGTTTACTCCTTATTACTACACTTGTCAAATCAAAACTTATTTTAGAACAACATAGTCCCTGATGAACAAGACAAAAATCATAAGGAAAGTAAAACATTAATAAACAAACATGAAATGGGATTATAAGTAAATAATAACCAAACACTGAGGGACCTAATAAACAAGTAAGATATGGCTAGTTGTAGGCCTAACTCTCTAAAAATGCCCCCAAGGGAGTCACAAGTTATCATGAAGTGTTGCTCTTTACCCGAAGCACAATATTTGCTCGAATCGCTCGTATAGTGATGCGCGTGACATAAAAGAAATGTTAGGAATTGCATTTAGGTTATCCCTTGATTGAGATTTCAATTAGAGATGATGAGATGATAGTGTGTCTTAAATGGCTAGCACGAAGTGGCCGAAGACTTTAAGTCACCATTGATCATTTTGAGCCAGGCATGATCAGATTTCTATTGAAAATGATATTCTGAATTATGAAACTCAAAACAACAATTTCAAGTCTATGAGGTCCAAAGACTCATTAGTTGGGTTTAGGAGTTGGTTACACATGGGGACAGATTAGCACTTCTATAAGCCATGTCTTATGCTAGTTTCAGTTTCCTTGGTATTGACTTGTCATTATTTTGATATAGTCCTCTTTAATACATTACTTTTATATGAAAATTGTAAACTTGAGTTTAAGGAAAATTTTTAATCATGTATGCACCTTGGAGATATGGAAAGATAGGGATTTTTTATGAAAATAATCATCAGATTTAATTTTAAAAATTGGATATTCCTTATCAAGCATTGGAGAGACATCGACATGGAACATTGCCTTATAATTTTCAAAAATGATTTGAAAATATGAATGCAAACTAGACACTATTAAAGGAAACGTGTTAGTAAGACGAAAATGAATATAATAACATTGCATAAAAAAACACGCCAAAGCATAAATAGGAGGCACGGTTGGAATGTGTCTTGTAATTGTCTTCGATTATTGAGGAATAACCAGAATGGCAATTTTAAGACACACTTGGACTCAATGGTTATTTAAGGTATAGATAAAGAAGGTTTTGATTAAAAGGCTAGGGATATCCAAGAGAGAGAAAATTTGGATTTTTTAAGTGAAGAGCAGGGTTAGAGTATCCTTGAAAAAGATAAGGTTAGAGTATCCCAAACACTAAAAATTTTAATGATTTTTTTTAATTTGAATGAAATTTACAAAAGTGGTGTTAGAGTATCCCCTCAAAGCATGGGGTTGGAGTATCCCTAAAGGTGGCAATTTTAGTAATTTTGGAAAGTGAAACATTTTTGATAAAAAAAAGATTGAATTTTAAATTAAAACTGCTAATTAAAATAAAAGACCAAAATAAAAAAATTTTTGGGCCTTGATCCAAGTTTAAGGGTCTTGTTTTGTGACAGTCGACTCCATAGGGAATTAATTGGATGCATTTCAAGGCCTTTGCATTCCTCAAAAAAGTGCTTCAGGGAATTTAGTCTAATTTTTCCTAAGTCCAAAAATAAAAGACAGCATCACACTATCCCCTTTTCGATTTTATTTCAGGCAAATTAGCAGGTTCTAGGGGTCGTATGACCATTGAAAAAGTGGCTAAATAAGGGTTAATGTAAAAATATTCCAAAAATTTTGGGAAATTGCTTTCCAAGTGGAAACAATTTTCAAGTTGGGTCTAATGTGACGTTGACAGTACATGCAGGGGAAAGGGTGTGGTGAACTTTGAAAAATCATTCCCAACTCATACGGAAGTGTTAGATCACAAATGATACCTTTTCGAAGAGGGAATTTCACAAAAGTTTTAGCCAAAAATATTTTAAAAATTTAGAAAAATCATTTAATGGGCTGAAACAACCCAAAATAAATGCAAACCACTGATTCTAGGGGTTGCAAATAACCTTTATTTGAAAAACCGTAACTCCCTCATTCGAAATGGTGTAAAAGGAAATAAGATAACGTTGGAAAGGTAATTCGATGTCCTTACTGGAAAAATATTAGGAAATTCATGAAAAATAGTTTAGGGTTCAAAAATGATTTTTCAATTTGTGATTACTGTGCTGTTAGAGCAGAAACATAGGAGTTTTTTTGGTTTTTTCGAGTTTCATAGGACTAAACTTAGGCAACGAACATCCAAATGTTCGTGGCAAAAAGGAATGAGTGACATGGGCTTCATGAGCTCATTTACAAAATCCCAAAGTAGTTTAGGATGATGAAAGAAACCATTGACCATGTCACAAATATAAAGACTATAGGCAAAAATATATAGGTATAAACATTCTAAAACAAGTAGAAATAGTATTTTATTTGGAAACCGAAATTTTTATCCTCTTTTAACCATGAATCCAAACATGGAAAGCTTGATCTATCCCCAAGATTGGAATACCAATGAATAGAAAACCTTGAGTCCATGTTAATCCTCATTTGATTGAGGTTAACATGCCTTTAACTTAGGGTTTTTAAAAATAGATTTTTGACAAACAACAAACAAGCATTTTCACAAACTTATGATGAATTAAGTATGATGTTCATAATAATAAACATGGGAGGCATATTCAAGTAAGCAAAAAATGACATTTAAGCATAAAAAATGATGATAACATGTAAGGAGATGAGCATGAGAATGCATAGAAATGTTAGTCCAATGAATGACATCAAGGAATATGTCATGGCAATGATGTAAACATGCTTAGACAAAGGAGAATAACTTGCTGGAATTTCATAATAGCGTCAAAACATATCATCAGGATAAACCAAACATTTGAAGTGAAGAAACATGATGGAGGGGGCAATAAAGCATCACAAATCCTAAGTCTACCACATGCAACACCACAAAATGCATGAGAAATCCTATGGTGAGGTTATGGTCAGTATATTAGAGCTCACTAGAGTGATGAAAATGCAAATATAAGTAAAAAAAGGAAGAAAGAATAACGAATATGCCCCAAACCTTTGAAAATCTTATTGGTAGTATTGAACAAAAAAGGTTCTAAACTTGTAACTCACTTTCTTCCCTCTTTTTGCTACGGATAAGCAAGAAGGGAATGCAAAAAAGGAGCTTGATGGTTATAGTATAAAAGGGGGAAATTGGAAAAGAGAATGTGAGAAATAAAAAGTTTTTGGAGGTTTGATAGAAGAGCTATGGGAATGGAATATTTTCTAAATATGGAGGCTGATACAAAATATGTCTATCGGGTCCCTTAGTTGAGCTCATAACATATCTTATAAAGGATTCAATCTCAACCATCAAAAACCTGGCAATGGTAAGGCATTTAGACATTTAGGGGAGACAATATGGTGACTCATTGTACCAAAGAGCAACCTCTTAGCATTTCATTAGTTGATGTACATTCTTGGCAGTAGAAATAAACCATGCATGGGCTAGTGCATTGAGCAAGGTCAAGCTTGCCCTTTATCTATCCATATTATACATGAAATACCTTATGAAAGCTTAATAGACCACTCAAAAATGTTAAAACCTAATGTTCAAACCCAAAAATGAAGTCCATATAACCTTTAAAAAGTTATGTCTGAGATTGGATGATTTTTTTGAGCTAAAGTCATTACCAAATTCATGTTTTGATGTTGTAGTGAAAAGGTGTGAAAATGGCATGAAATAAGCAAATTTTTCCTTGTGGTAATGATACAATTGCTTCTTGAATCGATGCTTGGAACAAATTTTTGCCCAAGTATCGATACTATGTTTCGTGTATCAATACATAGAGTAAATTTTTACTCAATATATCGATACCGTGAAGCTCGTATCGATACTTGGAGCTTCGTATCAATACCATCATTCTTTATATCAATACTAGCTGGTCAAAATAGTAATTTTAGCTTCGACATAACTTTGTATTGATACAAAGGCCTCCTACATCAATATCATCAACCATTATATCGATACATGGAATCTAGTATAGATACAAACAACATGTTTTTGCAATATTGATACATGGAAGCCTCATATCGATACCTAAAGGTCATGTATCCATACTCATGTAAATGTGCATTTCATGTACTTTTGACTTCTCGAACACCTCACCTTAGTTAGAAATAATGGATAACTAACACGTGCTTATCCAAACAGACTTGATAAAGCCTCGAATAGTGACCTTTGATGCCTTGGATAATGGTCCAGATAAAATACAGTGTCAATAGACACATGCCTGCCCCTCTTCTGGTATCCTTTGCTAGGTTTCTTTATATATATATATATATATATTCTTTGTAGTACACTAGCCAGTATTGTCTATTTTGCGTGCATGCTATATACATTTTATTTTGGTTCTTATTTCTATCTAATTTATCTATAGGATAATTTTTTATACATTGGTAGTGGATCTAAAGACTCCATAAGTAACCTTCTCTATCTGTCATCTATCTTTTAAATAAACACTATTAACATTGAATACAAACCTTTCGCTAACTAAAAACGCATTTGATTCTTGTTTCCTTTATCAAAATAAAATACAAATAGCTGCATATCCCCTTTTACTTGTTTTTATTCATTCCTAATATTAAAGTCTAAAACCTACCTTGAAATTGAAACTAAAAAAATTGCTACTAAGAAAGGTTTGAATCTTTCTTTCAGATTTGTTTCAATTTCATCTTCTCTATTATAGTTTTCATATTACCCATTACTTTTTTCTTTGTTCTAGCTCCTTAATTTTGTTTATTTTTACTTGTTGAACTACTATTTTAGGCATGGACAGCTATGTTACATCTACTCTTCATATTCTCTATAGTATTCATATTTAAGATTTGTATCTGGCACATGCTCAAACATGTGAATTGAATATAATCCCCCTAATAAACAAAAAAGGTTAATAAAACTGAACATTACCTATGTCGGATACATACCTATATTTGACATTCAATCTGAATTCGATTAACACATAAATAGATGTTTGGCATTAACTGTAATAGATTTTTCTTTGTTTCTAAATGTGGGATAATATGAAAAAGAGATATATTGTTAGGACTATCACTGTAAATATAACTTAAGGTCTTAATAAATTAACTAGAAACAACAACTACTATGGCAGCATAGATACAAAAGGACATAAAGATGGTGAAAGTTTAAGAGATTCAATGGCTAAAGGGTCCAAGTTTCACTAGCCAAATATAAAAATGGGATAGATTGATGTATTACTTTTATGATGTATTACTTTTATCCTTGGATAAAAATCCTCTAATAGATAAATTAAAGGAAATATATGAACCATTAATATAATATACTCTTGGAAAATGAAGCAAAGCACTAACTAAACTCATGATGATCATCTTAAGGCCATTGTAAAGACAATAAGAAGGTTTTGTTTGGTGACCAAGATGCTCTTTGTTTACATTGAATCCATCCAATAATAGAATAGTTGATTCCTAAAAAAAAACATCAAAAGTCATTATAAGACATTCTAATTCTTTTTAGCATTAATAGACATAATAAAGATATTCCACAGAGACAATATCTACAAATAAATAAAATATTAACATACCATAGGACACTTTGAAGTTTAAGGTTTAGTAACATTAATCATAAGGAGTTGAAATTAAATTGAATTCACTAATGCAATAAAGCAAAAACCATTTAAATAAAAAGATATATTTTTTAGAGATAAAAGTACAAAGTGAAAGAAAAAATTTAGACAAAGTTCAGCTACTTACTTTGATTATTGATGCCCACCACAAGTATGCTTTGTATGACTTTTGCAATTACAAGATGAATATGTCTTGCTTTTTTACCGCTTTCCTCAACATTACTTTTTTTCTTGATGATTGAGGATGTCCTTGAAAATCATACTATTACTTGAAACATTACCATTATCATCTTCAACAGCAATGGAATTAGCAATAGAAGTTAACTTCTTATCTTCATCAACTCTAGCATTGTCAATGATTAAATGATCTAGTTTCTTGCACAAGCTTTTTCTACCATGAACTGCATGATCACAATGCTTATTTGGTCTTACTAACATTATTAACAAGTGCTTTTTGTAGGATTTCTATAGTACTTATTTTTCTTAGCATCTCTTATCCACTTACACATGATGTATTGACAAAGCAAAGAAAATACATTTTTCTTTATGAAAATTGCGAGAAACATGTAGACATAAAATGCCTATGTATTCAAATTTGTGGCAATTACAAGTGCCATCTTTAAGTGGTACATCAAAAGTTACCATATATCAATTTTTCCCTATTAATTTCAAGCACCTTGTATACTTTTGGACCATCACTGACCTTTACTCAATCAGTAACATACTTTCGAGCATGAATTGACTCATCTTAAAATATTCTGAATAACTTATGAGTATATTTGAGAGGCTTTAGCTTCTATGGGATATAACGTCATCAAAATGGGTTTTAAGTTCATATTTTTGAAAGTTTTTCTTTTTCTTCGTTACCACCATCCAAAGCTTCTTTAAAATTTCACAACAAACTTACTTATCGAAGTACTAGAAGTAATATAATCCTTAAAAATTTTGTTCAAGCTTTCACATTTTTTAGCAGTTGACATTCCAACACAAAATATGTTACATGAAAACGATGGCACCCATTTCTTACAAATAAAATAAATTTTGTCCAGCCACGAAATACCTTCTAAATTATACTTCCAAATGACTTTCATCAAAGCCTCTTCAAACTCATTAGGTATGATTGTGTTCATGAATCCAACTATCAAACTCCTTCTTAAAATCAATATTTTAATGGTAAACATGATGCAAAGTCTTAGGAAATTTCTTTTCACTATGCCACATATAGAAATGGCAATTTGTATTAGGCAAAACTTTTGAAATTGCATTTGTAACTATTGCACCTGTGATGATTGTTGTTGGTGGACATCCATATATAGCTTCAAGCCAATTCCCCAATAACCAAATGAATGCTTTTTCAATTTCATCCCATAACAATGCACATCTAAATAAAATAGATTAAAAATGATGATTCACGCCAGCAAAAGGAACAAAAGGCATCTAATACTTGTTAAATAAGTAAGATTAAATGCTACCACATCACCAAAATGTTTATAAGCCATTCTAAATCTTACATTTACCCAAAGACATTGCACGGTAACCATCAATATTAGTTTGAAAAGCATAAAAAAATCTTAGATTCTTTGATTGGCAATCATGAAAATAATCTAACATTATTTGAGCATCTCATTTTCTCCAATTACTTCTGCCTTCTATGACTTAGCTAATTAAAAGCATAATCCTCAGACAAATTATGATTACCAAGCTAGACAGATTCATCAAATAAAATAGAAACTATTTTACTTGGACGAATACCAGACTCATTTAAAACAACCATAAGAACTTTTTGAACTTTTGTCTAGATTTTATGTAAGCAAATAAATTGTGTGCTCTTTAATGAAGCTAGCGCATGATTATGTTCTACATGAAATCGAGAAATAACCTACTTTCCTTCTTTTTCCTTGGATAGTATTGCTTTATAACTTTCTCTTGTCTTATTTGTTGTTGCATAAACACTATATTCTCCCTTCATGGTTCTTTTTTATCGCACACTGACACAATGTGACTTGGATACGAATCCTGATCAGCTCGACTAAAAATGGCAAATGTACCCATTATTCCTAAATATATCATTATTTTTATTTCATTTTAGGAGCCATATCATTATTAAAATTATTTTTTATTTATGCTTGGGGACTGAATTACCGAGATAAATCACTCACTTGACTTCTTCAAATAGTCGTTACGAAATGACCATTTATTTTGGAGTTAACACCCATCTTATTTTGGCCAGGTGAGATTAGACACCTATCGAAGTTTGTATTTAAAGGATTACGAAACCCATAAAAATAAACTTTGAGGTTTGCACTAGTACCAAAGATTGCATGAACAGGTCCGAGAGTCAATTATAATCACAAGGATCAACCTTCTCTTGATGTCTGCTGATCAGTACCTTATTAATCACGTGTTAAAATAAATTTGATCTTTATTCGGTTTCAATATTTGATATTTAATTATAATTTCCTTATGTTTACAAATGAAATTTTATGAAACAAAATTTGTTATTCTATGAAAGTCAGGTTTTAATATTTTAGAAATCAAAAAAATGTCTTCCATACCCTCTTGGAGAACCAAGAGAACACGAAGATTTTTACCATTCTCTTTCATACCCCATGGAGAGCCGATGGAATACGAAAAATTTTATTTTTTTGAAATTTGAAAAATCTTGACTTTCATTATAAAAAGAATATCTCATTATTAAAATAATCCATGGAATCCCTCGCATATTCTAGTAAGAATTCCACGAACTATTTTAACATCGAAAACATTACCTTAATTTTTAAAAATTCTAATTTTATTATAAATATTAATAAAATAACCTAAGACTCAAAAATGGTCTAAAATGGTAAACCTAACCCTAATGTGTACCTTCAACATAAAGGTATCTTAGTACTCACATAAGACTTGGTTCTAATGTAAAATTACAAAAATGACCTCAGGGTATACCTTCGATATGAAAGTATCCCGGTGACCCTAAAAAACTAGAAAATAACACTAATAATGTGAACCTATCCTAAATATGCACCTTTGGCCTAGAAGCATCCCGATGAATACCTAAAACTCAGTTTGAAAAAAAATTACTAAAATGCCCATAAGGTATACCTTCGACAATAAAGTGTCTCGGTTATCCTAAAAGGCACTAAAATGATAAGAAATGATAAATCTATCCTAAATGTACACCTTCGACATAAAAGCATCCTGTTAATATCTAGGACTCGATTTTAGGGAAAATAACCAAAATACCCGTAGGGTATACCTTCAATATAAAAGTATCACGGTTATCCTAAAAGGCACTAAAATGATAAGAAATGATAAATCTATCCTAAATGTACACCTTCAGCATAAAAGCATTCCGGCTACTATCTAGGACTCAATTTTAAGAAAGATTGCCAAAATACCCTTAGGGTATACTTTTGGCATAAAAGTATCCCAGTTATCCTAAAAGGCACTAAAATGATGAAAAGTAGATGAATTTAGTCTAAATGGAAAAGCTAAAATTTAATTTTGACTTAAAATGCAAAATTTGCAATCAAGCCTCTAAATTTTAAAAATTACATTTCGTATCCTTCGGATGACTGAACAAATACGAGAAATTTTGAAAATTTCTATATCCGTACAGAAAGCCATAGAAATAATAGAAATCTTTAAAAGTGGTTAAATGAAAATTTTACCACTAAAGACTAAAATTTGCTCTTTAGTCCCTAAATTTTTTAAAATTTATATTTTAATCTCTGAATGGAAAAAACATCATAAAACATCACAAACATATGAAAATAAATATGATAAATATATTCATGAAGATTCGGCCAAATATCTTGGGCTTAAAACAAAAATTTTCAACATTTTACAAACTAATTCCTAAACTTTTCTAAATTTGCATTTTATACTTGTTAAACACAAAATTCATCATGAAAAATTATGAAAATCATACCAATATTCACGATTTCAATTCAGCCAAGCACCTGTGGCCTTAGAACAAAAATTTTGTAATTATGCAACTAAGCCTCTAAACTTTTTAAGATTACAAAATAGCCATAAAATGATGGGAAATGCATAAAATATATTCATGAATATCAAAATAAACATGAAAACACTTCGACAAGTACACACAAACAATCGACCAAGCATGAATAGCCTTGAAACAATTTTTTTTGTATTTTGCATATTAGTCCCTAAACTTTGTAAAATTATAAATGGCCCCAAAATGATATAAAATACATGAAACACATTCAAATATGCTAGACTAAGCATAAAAATACTTCGAAGAAGGTCTACATGGTTCACCCAAGCTCACACGTTCTAGGAAATTTTTTTTTGCTTTTTTGCAATCTAGTCCCTATTATTTCTATATTTACAAAATCAGCTAAATAAAATAAGAACATCACAAAATCAGCCCCCACATGATTCTGCCAACATAATATTTTAGCAAAAAATAATTGTTTTCATCACATATTTTCATAAATATTAATATACACACATGTTACGATTTTTACAAGCATAAATTAGCATAAAAACATAAAAATAATGAATAAATCTATATAAAACAACATGAAAAGATTAAGAAAAATTACATAAACATATATACATGAAAATAATGATATATATCAACAAACACAAACAATCTCAAAGAAAATCAAATTATTTCTAATAAAAATAACCAAAACAACAAAATAAAAAATTTTAATCATAGCCATCTTACTTGGTCTTTCAACATGAACAAAAGTTCATGAGCATAAGTATTCGTTTGGCTCATAAATAAGATGAATCAAACAAGAAATGAACAAAAATTAAGAATTTTACAAGAATTTTATCTCAAAAAGTCCTGAAATTTCATGTGTTCTTATGTTTTCTCTTTTTTTCTTTATTTTTTTTCTCCTAATGGCCAAACCTTGAAATAAAGAAACGAAGCCCCTATTTATAGGGGATGAAGGACGGCAAGAATGGTGGAGACTTCCACCAAATTCTACAATTTTTATTTATTTATTATTTCTTTTACTTTTTATTAATTAGGATTTGATTTAAATTAATGATTTTTGTCTTTTAGTAGATGATGTCATGCATGACATCATCCAAGCCTAGAAAACTTTGAAAGATATTTACATAATCTGTAAAATTATACCGAAAAAATTAATAAAAAAGGCTAAAATGTAAAAGTTAAAATATATGTTTTTGAAATAAAATTTTATATGATCAATTTAATTCAAACTAAAAATAAAAACAATTTTTATGTACAAGAAGGAAAAGAAAAAAAAACATAAAAATTAGCAAACTCGCAAAATTTTATAAGAAAAACCCTTATTGGGAAAACTTATTATACATAAAAAATGCAAAATTTATAAAATAAATTTAATTTTTAAAAACTAAATTAATATGAATTTAATACTATTATCTAAAGAATTTTAAAAGTTATAAACTTGAAAAAAATCTTACCGAAAAATTTTATAGAGTAGAAAATTATGAAAGAAAATAAAGATCTCATAAAATAAAATAAATTTTTTAAAACTGATTTAATATAGATTAAATAATAATATTTGAAGAATTTTAAAAATTATAAACTAAAAAAAATCCTCCCGAAAAATTTACGAAGTAGAAAACTCCGTATCTTAGTAATAGAAAAATTCTAGAACTCATTAAATAAATGGAATTTTTCAAAAATGATTTAATTTGAATTAAATAATAAAATTTTAAGAATCTAAAAAATTATAAACTGAGAAAAATCTGCTCAAAAATTTCCAGAGTAAAAAACCTTGTATTTTAGAAACAGGATAATTTCAAAAAGAAAATGCAAAACTAATAAAATAAATTGAATTTTTTAAAACTGATTTAATATGAATTACATAATAATATTTAAAGTATTTTAAAAGTTATAAATTAAGAAAAATCATACTAAAAAAATTTATGGTGTAGAAAATTTTGTATAATAAAAACAGCAAAAATTCTAAAAAATGTAAAACTCAAAAAATAAAATGAATTTTGAAAAACTAATTTAATGATGATCAACTGAAAATATTTAAAAGATTTTGAAACTCATAAATCAAGAAAATTCCAACAAAAATTTTACAGATAAAGAAAAACTCGTATTTTTAAACCAAGAGAATTTCAAAAATGTGTTCAAATTTTAGAAAAATGAATTTTATCTATCACATTAATTAAAATATGAATTTATTAAAATGATAAAGATGAAAGATTGACATTTGGAATAATTTTTATCGAACAAATTTTACGAGTATAATACTCGCAATACTATAAAAAATTCAAAATTAATTGCAAAATAGACAAATTGACACCTTGTGGTATAAAATGTCAATATGAATTTTTTATTGAATATTTCTGATTTTTTGGATTGCATATTGGCAATAATACCACACAAGTATTAGTAAAAATATACGACAGTCAATTTTCAAATATTAACGAAAAATTCTCAAAAAATTCTTAAAAATGAAAAATTTGATCGTCATAATATCTGTAAAATAAATTTCAAAATGTCTCAAGTATAATATTAAAAGTTAATTACTTACCTTAAAATTTGTGTTTCTTATTCGAGATTTGTGCTGTACGACCTTTGAAATGGCGCTAATTTTGTCACATGCACCTATGGTCATTAAAATACAATTAAATAGGTCTTAAAAAATGTATGTTCCCCTTGAGGAAAATTTACCTCCACTGAGACAAATGCCTAATTTTACATCTCGGATATTTTTAGACTGATAGGGAAATGAAGCCCGAACAAAATTAGATGTCTATACACACTTTTGAGCAAATAAATTCTCAAGCAATCATTGCTTTACTAGTTTTTTATCTAACAATGCGATTTTTACGTGTGCCAAAACCATTCGATCTCATATACTTACTATAATATTGCTATGCATCATCTGATGACTCAAATTCCATACCAACATATGCTTTAGTTGACGCTTTAACCATTGATTCTTCAATAACATGCTCCATTGCATCTATATATCTAATGATCTGATCTTTTTCAACTTCATTTATTTCCATCAAACAATTTGATCTTGTACGGACATGTTATCGATTTTAATCCTTAAAAATAAATAAATAAATAAATAAATAAAAACTACTTAATCCACTTTCAAGAAGATAAAAATCTTTAAAAACTGAAGCCAATTTTTTTTATTCTATCATATTTATCCAAATTCTAGTAAGGACATGTTTTCCATATTTTTAATAGAAGATATTTAGTAATTGGCTAATGTATAAAAAACATATTTTTCTAGTAATTTTGTAATATATAGCTACTATAAGGTATTGATCATGCTTTTTTTTTTAATTGCAAGAAAACAATAACTAGAATAAAGAAAAAGAATGATTATATATCGCTAGAAAAGAAAGAGTTCAGATTGCCTGAAGTGTCAAGCAAACCCCTTTAACGTAATCTAATGTTCTTGCAAAAGAAAATTAATTTTAAGGTTTAGGTTGTGATAAACAGATTAAGGCACTATAACCCAAAAAGTTGATGGGAAACTTGAAAAGTATGAATGAAATGGTTAAATTACAACAAATCTAAAAGAAAGGTGGGAACTTTTATCATTAATAATTTTGAGTTTCAATTTCAAGGTGGGTTTTGAATTTTAGTATTGGAAATGAATAAACAAAAAATAAAAAGGGATATGCAGCTATTTGTATTTTTTTTCGATAAAGAAAACAAGGATGGAAAATGTTTTTAATTAACGAAAGGTTTGTATTCAACGTTAATAATGTTTCTTTAAAATATAGATGGCAGATGGAGAGGGCTGCTTGTGGAGTCTTTAGACTTCACTGCTAATTTACAAAAAAAATTATCCTCACCTATGTATTGATTTTGTTTAATATTGATTGCTTTATTGGTATCCAGACTTTAACAGAGTTTGTTTACTTTGAATGTGTTTACTATTATTTCTTTTACTAATATTTGTGAAAATTATATTGTATTCAAGATTTTATCAAGTGTTTATTTTAGTGTTGGTGATATATATTATTTTATATTCTCCATTTGTAAAATGTGTAGAGTACATATTTTTAAGTTTGTATTCTCTATTTGTATATTGTTATTATATTTTGTTTATATGTATATATATTTATCATATTGAGGCTATAAGTTGTTTTTCTTATTTTGATATATGCCGTTTGTATATATTTTAATTTCTAATTTGGTAACTTATTTTATATCCATGTTTAGACATACTATATTTTATTGATATATTAAACTGTGTACAGGTGAGCTTGTTTTTCTTAATCGGTGTTATATACCATACTAAATTAATCCTATTATCTAAATAATATATGGCAAAACCCTCTACTGAAAATGCGAATATCCCTGTAGCACAATTACCACTATTATTATGCATGATAAGAGACCAAAGAATTTAAATAGAGTGGACCTCAAACATTGACAGCAAAAAATGCTGTTTTATTTGACCACTCTTAATCTGACTTGGTTCTTATGAGAGAAGAACTTGATTTTCAATGAAGAAGAAACGGATACTACTGTAGTGGCCTCAATGGATTCATGGAAACATTTAGATTTCCTATGCAAGCATTACATCTTCAATAGATTGGATAACACGCTATACAACATATATAGTCTAATAAAGACAATGAGAGTAGTAGGAGTCTTGGGATAGGAAGTACAGAACCAAATATGCTAACATGAAAAAATTTATGGTTGGTTGGTTTTTGGACTTCAAGATGGTGAACTTGAAAATCGTGAATAGTCAAGTCAAAGACTATAATTGATCCTTTACGAAATCGTTTTGGGAGGTATAATGTGTAGCAAGCCATTTCAAGTGGCCGCTTTGATAAAGAAGTTACCACTTTCGTAAAGGATTTTTAGAACTATCTCAAGCACTTGTGAAAGGAGATGAATTTGAAAAAATTGATTATCTAATTAAGAATTAATAAGGATAACCGTTGTCGCAACATGCCTAGGGGTAGATCCTCGTGGATCTATGGGTGCATACGACTTAAAATATTTTTCTGACTTG
>JBBYHL010433722.1:0-19051 GCA_038381835.1 Adansonia madagascariensis
TGACCCCCTTTCCACCTCCTTCCTTTTCAGGTTGCTCTACCACTCGGGAGAAAAAAAAAAAAAAAAAAAAAAAGAAAGGCCTTTTAGTAGCTTTTGTCTTTCGTAACTTCATTGTCCAACCAGACCGAATTCAATTTTAGAGGTTGAGAACTTAGATGCTGAACTATAGGCACTGTGACAAAATTTAATGCAGACAAGAGGTTAATTAATTATATGCATTTAAAGATTAGGAGCCAGCAATCAACCATTTTCTATCAGACGTTAGTCGCATATAATTATATCATATAATTTAAAATAAATTGACCTCTAAATTTAAATGTTAGATCAAAAGTACGATTTTTTTTTTAAATAAATCTTGTTTGTATTAAATTTATGTTTAAGTTTAATCATTTTTTTTATCAAAAACCTTTCAAGTTAAATTGTGGACAATGGGACTCAATTTATAGACATGTTTAGGATGAAGTAACATCTAACATTAATATCTTTTATTTTATTTTATTTTTTTATAATTGAAATTGTTATACATTGAAACTTGATCACCGAAACAAAAAAAAATTTAAGCAATCAACAAATACCTTAACATGATCTTGATAACTAAATCCATTAGAGGGTAAATAAAGTACATGCAATCTTAACCATAAAAACATTATCCTTAATAATTTATAACTATTGTCCTATATATGTTATACAACTTATAATAATCTTATTGTTTCTAAATAAATCTCATATTACTTATTTCAATATTCAAATTTGAGATATCTATAATCTATAATATCTATAATAATATATTAATTTTTGAGTCATGTAAAGACTGTAGTGACTTTTTAGAAATGATTTTGGACAATTTTGTCTTACCACAAAAATATAAATGATGTGTAAAATAATGAAAAGCTGAGATTTTATCCTTCAGGAAAAAAAGATAGGGAGTGGAAAAAATGATAAGAAGGAATAGAAGGCGGGAAGTGACGTAATTGGAAAAAAAAAAAAAGATAAGATGAAAAATTAAAAGAAAATATGGTAATTAAGAAAGTTAAAAGATAGAGCATTTGCCTGTGCTCCATTTTTTCTTTTACTTTCTGTATATCTTTTTTTTTTTTTTCAATTTTTTGTCAAATTTTTTCTTTTCATTTTACCTAATCGCAGCTCCTTCACAAACCCTGGTATCCTATAAGTGATTTTTTGCCTGAAATTCCAGAGTAATTGGCTAGATTGAGGATCTGGCTAAGGATACTAAAAACGGGGATGTTAAATATTTTTTAATTTCCTTTTCATTTTTCTATGAATCATTTAGGTTTTCTTTTCACTATCTGATAATTCCATCATTGTACATTAAATATGTAATTTTGCTTAAAAATCTTGATTGCTTCCCTTTCATCACGTACACGTTTGATTTTTTTTTTCTTTTACATTTCATTACCGTTGATTCTTCTCATGTGTCACTAACCTCACTGATTTTTTATTTTTTATTTAAATTTTTTCTTCTTTTTACATTTCGCTAAAGTTGGGTTTTCTCATTCTAAAGCATAAAAACATTAAATGATAACCAGAAGTTAGATGAAGGTAAATAACAGGTAGGTGAGAAAATTTCTAAATTGGGTTACAAATTTTTTTCATTAGATTTTGGTACGATTTATCTTTAATCTGCTTACATTTACTATGCCTTATCTCATCAAATCTCAACTTTCTCCTTTTTTTTCTCTCTCTTAATTAAGTTGGATTATTTCATCATTAGCATTTAAGTGTTTTTTTTTTTGTTTTTGTTAAAAAATTGTTTTTTGCTTTTAAAAAGAATAAAACTTAAAAGATTTCCAATCATCAATCTCATTGTTGTAAATTGTTTTTTTATCTTAATCTATTGTTTCTTTTTTGAAAGACTATCTATTTTATATTTTTGATTGTTTATTATTATGGTTACTTAATCTATTGTATCTTATATTGTTTATTACTTTTCAATTTTCTCTGGAAAATATATTGGTTAAGTGTTGATAATTTGTCATTATAATGTTTGTACTCCTCACTATTTGAACACGTTTTGTCTCTCTAAAAACACCTTGAGCTATCATGATAAGATTCCTTATTATAAATAGTATTTTATGACTCTGCCTTCAGTCACTGTTAATTTTATCTTCTATTACTTAATCAGTGACTACCAAATTTATTTTCTGCTACCTAATCAGAGTATAAATTATATAAAAATGCAAAAATTTTCAAGTGTAAATATATTATAATATATTATTTTTTAATTTTATTATTACAGATAGTCATAAAATTTACACATATAAAACAATTATTATGTTTTTATTTTCTTCTATTTGTCTTTGTTTAAGAAAACACCATTGATTTTGTTCCTTCATTTTATTGTGATTTTATCTATATTCTTTCTTTTCTTTGTGATTTAGGTTAGATTTGTTATTGGGTTTTAACAGTTGACACCGTTTTTAAATACAAATGTTTGTTTTGTTTTATTGTCCTATTTAAGAGTTTGTCTTTTATACATATTTAAATGCATTTTTGGATGTTTGAGGATATTGTTATTGAATGCTTTGTTTCATTTTATTCTTCTATATTCTTATATTTTGTCAGATTTAATTTATTTTCGAGGGAAATTCCCTTTTTTTTTTTTTTTTTCACTCTTTGCATCAATTTGACGATAGCTATTTCTAATTTTCTTTAAAGGGTTGTCCGATCCTTGATCATCTTTGTTGCTTATATGTTGGCTCACGTTGGTACACATTGTTTTTATCTCTTAACATGCTCAACTTCTTTTGTGGTTTTGTTCAAATTCCAATTTAATGTTTTTCAAATTATTATAAGCTACACTTTATATCTTTGATATTTAGTTAAACTCTGTTCAAATTTATTTTTGAGTTTTGATGCTTTACGCTCCTTTAAATGCTATTGTTTATTTTACAATGTTCTTTTAGAAGGGGTTTTTTTCTTTTATATGGTCACAAAAATTAATCTTTTAACATTTTTAAATATTTTAATTTGATAACACAGTGAAAAAAATTACTCCATAGCGTAGCTCGGGTATGCTTTTAGTTTACCTTCTAGTTTACTATGAAATTTAAAACTTGCAGTTTCTAACCCTTAGTTAATAACGTTGGACGTTTGAGTTACTATCGTTAAGTTTGAAATTTATTTTAGATTTAAATTATTTTTTATTTTTAATTTATATAAAAATAAAATATAATATAAATTATAATATATTATAATATAAAAAATAATATAAATATAATATGAATATATAAAAATATTAAAATTTATATAATATAAATTATTAATTTATTAAAAAATATAAATATATAATATTTAAAATAATTATAAAAAATTAAAATATATAAATATTATATAAATTGACGTAGAAAAGTGAATCTACAACCGCCATATTATGCGCGGCTATATAACAAGTTAACCCAACCCAAAATTTCATAAATATCAACAAAGTCGGCCAATCTTTTCCCCATCTGCACTTACGTCCCTCCTCCGTCCTCCCTCCTGGGTCCCTCATTCAATTAGATCATTTTCCTCCCGCACGTCATCGTACGACTCCCTAGAAAAAAAGGGAAAATTAAGTTCAACCCCTCCCCAGCACTGATGCCTTTTCACCCTAAATTTGTAATTGTTTAATATTATCGACTGGATCTAGGGTTTTCTCGCCTCTTCATCGCTAAAAAGCAAACCCTAAAAAAAACCATTGACTTGCCGCGACGGGAAAATTAGGTAAAACAAAATCGAAAATCTACAAATCAATCGCGGCGAAGAAGAAAGCAAGTGAGATCCATTATTAGCGTTTTTCATTTTTTTTTCTTGAGATCAAACACCCCCCAAAAGCACAGATCTATGTAAACATATCTGAGAAAAAAGGAGAAACCCTAGTTTTGCATTTGATCCTTCGATTTGAATGTTTTTGATTGTTATTGAACTTGTAATCTTTAAAAAAAAAAAAATCTGGTCAAATCTAAAGAGAACCGAATCGACCGAAATAACTTGTAAAAACTTTTGTTTGATTTTGTGGATAAATTGACGAGAAATTGAGGATCTGAATCTGATGACGAGTATGTACAAATCGGTTGTGTATCAAGGGAAGGAGGTGTTGGGAGAGGTTGAGATTTATCCACAACAGCAACAGCAGCAGCTAAGGGAAGAAGAAGATGGCAGGAAAATAACGGTGTTGGAAGAAGAAATTAAGGAAATCAGGATAGGATATTTGACGCAAGGCAGTGAGAGATGTCCGCCATTGGCAGTGCTTCATACCATTACTTGTAGTGGGATTTGCTTCAAAATGGAACCTTCAGAGGACAGCTACTCTTCTTCCTCATTTTCTCAGGACACGCCTCCGCTTCATCTTTTGCACTCCGAATGTATCAGAGACAACAAGGTATAGCCCACCAATTGCCCATCCACTTGAACAAAAACCATAAATAACAATTGAGCTAAAACAAAGTGGGAAACAAATAGTTAAAAAATGTAAATATTAATTGCCCAGAAACTACTTACTAGACTATTTACTGGACAGATATTTTTTCAGGACCCCAAGTCTGAGATTTAGACGATTTTTGCAGAGTCCAATGTACTTGTAAAAAAATGCATGAACTTGGAGAACTAGGAATATGAACCAATTGTAGCCCTCGATGTTGTGAGAACTGTCTGAACTAAAAATGCATGAACTTCTTGAACTATGAGGTTTTTGACAAATTTGCTGAAGTTGCTGGTGTCTTAATATTTGGTGACTGTCTGAAACTTTTGTTTTTAATCCAGAAACAGGAAATATGAACTTGTTTTTGGGGAATTATCATGTTCTAGATTATTAATTTCTTGACAATTTTAGAATGAATTCATGAATTGCATGTACCATAAAAATGTGAACTCATGAACTGTAAGAATTTTCTCAACTTCATTTGAACAGCCCAGAAAACTTGAGTTGATCTGTTTGAATCCTTGTCCCTGAATTTATTTAGGTGGGTACCATTTGATGGGAGATCTCTAAATACACCTTTAGATTTCTATGGGCATTTGTCTTGTAATTTTAGCAGTTAGCCTGTTATCATTAACAGGTTTGTGCTTTGTGGGTGAGCTTACTTGGATAATGTCTTATGGGTTCAGAGTGAAAACTTTTATGACGTTTATGCCACTTCATTTTTTATCAGATGATGTCTTTCTTTTCTTATTGGAATTTTTGTGAGAATTGATGGTGACGTTATTTGGTGCTTCTAGACTGCAATAATGCCTATGGGAGATTGTGAGCTCCATTTGGTTGCAATGTATTCTAGGAATAGCGACAGACCCTGTTTCTGGGGATTCAATGTTGCAAGGGGACTCTATGATTCTTGTCTTGTCATGCTGAACCTAAGATGTCTAGGAATTGTATTTGATCTGGATGAAACTCTTGTTGTTGCAAATACAATGCGCTCGTTTGAGGACAGAATAGAGGCTCTGCAGCGAAAGATAAACACCGAGGTTGATCCACAACGTGCTGCAGGTATGATGTCAGAGATTAAGCGTTATCAAGATGATAAGGCCATTTTAAAGCAATATGCAGAGAATGATCAGGTTATTGAAAATGGGAAGGTGATTAAGATTCAGTCTGAAGTTGTTCCGGCCTTGTCTGATAATCACCAACCTATTATTCGACCACTCATTCGATTGCAAGAGAAGAACATTATTCTGACACGCATCAATCCACAGGTATAGATTTTGTCAATTCCGGTAAAGATCTTTTGCTTATTGTTCAATCTTATGGTTAAATGCTGCTTTGTTCCATCCTGTAAATGAGGAACTGTTTGGATTTTATTCGGTTAATCATGTAGAGACTTTTTTGCATGTTCTCTCTTGGTCTTTGTTGATTACATTTGCATTAATTGACTTCATATTTCCCCCTAGATTCGTGATACTAGTGTTCTTGTGAGATTGAGGCCTGCATGGGAGGATCTTCGAAGCTACTTGACTGCAAGAGGGCGTAAACGGTTTGAGGTTTATGTTTGTACAATGGCTGAAAGGGATTATGCTCTGGAAATGTGGAGGCTTCTTGATCCTGAGTCAAATTTGATAAAGTCAAAAGAGCTGTTGGATCGTATTGTCTGTGTCAAGTCTGGTAAGCTAGTTATTGGTAAACCAGACTTACGTGCATAGTTTGCAATTTTATTTGTTTTCTGTCTGAAATGGTTCACTTCTTGTTTGTTTTGTACTGATTAAGTTTTTGTATGATAGGTTTGAGGAAATCATTATTCAATGTCTTTCAAGATGGAATATGCCATCCGAAAATGGCATTGGTTATTGATGATCGCTTAAAAGTTTGGGATGAGAAAGATCAACCTCGTGTGCATGTCGTTCCAGCATTTGCCCCATATTTCGCTCCTCAAGCTGAAGTATGCATGATAAAAAATTGGCTTCTCTCTTTATGAGCATTTGATGACAGCATACATGAGCAATATAAGCATTATTTTTCAACATTTTTTTTCGTAAGAGCACTTATTGCAACTCTGTATGTTCTAGGCAAATAATACTATTCCAGTTTTATGCGTTGCAAGAAACGTTGCTTGCAATGTTAGAGGTGGTTTTTTCAGGTAATAACACTAAAGACCTTACACAGCATAACCTTGTCAGTCTTATAGCTCAAGATTGAGCAATTCAATTGGTCTTTTTTGTTTATGCCTTCTCATATTTTCATTATGAAACCTTGGGAATTGATGACAGAGAATTTGATGAAGGCCTTCTACAAAAAATTCCTGAAATTTCATATGAAGATGATATTAAAGATATTCCTTCACCTCCTGATGTGGGTAACTATTTGGTCTCTGAGGTTAGTCATGACAGCTTTTCCTTTTTTTTTTTTTCCCTTTTCCTCTCTCTTTTAACTCTTTAGCCTTGTTTGTGATATTTATGGGTTATAAATCGTTTTGGGCCTTTTGGTGTTGCTGCTTTGCTCCTTGTTCATTACTAAACTTGCCATGCCTCACAGGATGACACTTCTGCTTCAACTGGAAACAAAGATCCTCTTTTATTTGATGGCATGGCAGATGCTGAGGTTGAAAGAAGACTAAAGGTATTTGACATCCTTGGGCTCTTTTGATCCATGGAACTAGGCTTATATACTTTATTCTTGTTTTCTCCAGGGTTTTTAAATTTGGTGAGTTAGTTCTGATTTTTATTTTAGAATTATTGTCACTTATTGAGGTGAATTTATTTCTATCTCTATGTAGATTGAATTCATAAACTTCTTCATTTTAATTTGCTTGTTTCATCCAGGAGGCAATTTCAGCTGCA
This sequence comes from Adansonia madagascariensis, assembly GCA_038381835.1. NCBI lineage: Eukaryota > Viridiplantae > Streptophyta > Magnoliopsida > Malvales > Malvaceae > Adansonia > Adansonia madagascariensis. The sequence goes on from JBBYHL010433722.1 coordinate 7,267, forward strand.
TCAACAGTCTCTTCAGCAGCCATTAACCAAGATCCAAGTCTCGCTCCTTCTCTTCAGTTCACCAGGCCTTCTGGTTCTATTCCATTGCCTGCAGGTCAGTCATCAATGGTGTCATTTCCAAACATTCAGTTTCCTCAGGCAGCTCATGTGATTAAACCAGTGGCTTCTGTTGTGGCCCCCGAACCAAGCATGCAAAGTTCCCCAGCTAGAGAAGAAGGTGAGGTTCCAGAATCAGAATTGGATCCTGATACAAGGAGGAGGCTTCTGATTTTGCAACATGGGCAAGATACCAGAGAGCACACACCACCTGAACCTGCATTTCCCCCTGGAAGACCTACAATGCAAGTTCCAGTTCCACATGCTCAATCACGTGCAAGTTGGTTTTCTGCAGAGGAGGAGATGAGCCCACGGCAACTGAACCGAGCAGTTCCCAAAGAATTTCCTTTAGATTCTGACCGAATGCATATTGAGAAACCTCAGCATCCTCCCTTTTTCCCTAAGGTTGAGAGCTCTATAACATCAAATAGACTTCTTCGTGAAAATCAAAGATTATCAAAAGAGGTAATTGGTCCTTTTTGGCGGTCCGGCATGTAGCCATGATTTCTATGCTAAAGTGGAAGGTTAAAGTTACCTCTCCTTGCTGAAACATAGTTATCTTAGAGCATAATTCATTTGCAGGCACTTCATAGAGATGATCAATTGGGGTTAAACCATGCGCCATCTAGTTATCATTCTTTTTCAGGTGAGCTGAAGCAATTAATTGCATGTTGAAATGAAGCAAACTTTCTTTTTATTCAATGGACCCTTCTTATTGTTGGTACTTAGAGGTTTAATCTTTCTAAAAATTTTAAACATTATTGCCGTAACTGTTCCTCAATTCTTGTCTTTTTTTTAATTTTTTCCAGTAACTTGGACTTTTCTTTTCTATCGAAGTTTATAGATAAATACATCTTGTCTGATATCCAATTGTTATTAATTTTTGACCAGAACGAGGTGTTTCTAGCATTTTTATTTTTGCCATTTGTTCACTTTAAATGATCATAGTTGTTATTATATTTGTTGTTTGATTTTGTTATATTGGGGTGTTCTACATTTGAAGGTGAGGAGATGCCCCTTGGTCGATCATTTTCTAGTCACAAGGATCTTGACTTTGAATCTGGACGAACTGTTCCAAGTGGAGGAACTCCAGCCGGAGTTTTACAAGATATTGCAATGAAGTGCGGAGCCAAGGTATTTTGGAAGTTAGTTGTACCATTTGAGTTTGGTCACAATGTTTAGGTTTACAAATATCATATGGCTTCATCTTAGTTCGCTATATGCCAACTGCTTCTAAATTTTGTTTCTAAAACTTGTAGGTGGAATTCAGACCAGCTCTGGTTGCTAGCATGGACCTGCAATTTTCCATTGAGGTCTTATAAACATTTTGACTTGTAAATCAGTTTTTACTTTTTCATGCTATGAGCCTATGACCTTTTTGTTCACAATTAATTTTGGGCTTTTTAAAATTCATTATTATTATTACTACAATTTTTGGGTTTGGTTTCATTTGATATTTCAAACTTTGAGATGGAGATATCCTCCTTTGCTTATCCTCTTTCTTGCCTATGGTAGACTTGGTTTGCTGGGGAGAAAGTGGGTGAAGGAATTGGGAGAACAAGAAGAGAAGCGCAATGTCAGGCTGCAGAGGATTCTATAAAAAGCTTAGCTAGTAATATGACTTTCCTGTTTTTATTGTTATCTACAAGTATGTTGCACCATATATCTGAATTTGACAGGTTGAGATTCCCTTTAATGCTTTTTAGGCTGATAATAATCAATGCACTAGAGCAAAACTTAAAAGCAATCTTACACCTCAATCTCTGCTTTACTGAACTTTTATGATATAAACTGGATACAAAGAGGGTAGATAGTGAAAAACAACTAATTCAAAGAATAGTATATTTTCCAGTAGTAAGAGCAAAATGCATTTCATCGTTTTTTTTTTTTTTTTTTTTTTTTACCTTATGTATGAGGCAAACTTGTAATAATAATCTACAGAAGAAAATTGCTTGATGGCTCAGCCTCGCCTAGCGGAATAAGACATTTCTGGCACAGAACTCTTGTCACTAGATTGTCAGTTTTCCAGGCTTGTGATTAAGCTTATGTTGAGCTAGTTTTCTTTCTGCTTAATCTCAAAGGAATGCGTTTTTGACATGCTTCTTTCCAACAGTAAATTGATTCATTCAGGCCTTATTATAGAATTCTTTCGGAGCAATTCTGACTCTCTTATAATATACTTACAGATACATATTTGTCACGTATTAAGCCTGATACTGCATCTGCACAAGGGGATTTAAGTAGGTTGGCCAACACAAATGACAATGGCTTTCTTGGTAACGTGAATTTGTATGGGAACCAACCATCGTCTAAAGAAGAATCTATGTCATTTTCAACTGCATCAGAACCAGCTAGGCTTCTTGATCCAAGGCTGGAAGGCTCCAAGAAATCGATGGGCTCAGTCACTGCACTTAAAGAACTAGTAAGACCTCGGGAGCTCATTTGTTATTTCAGTCTTCAAAATGTTTGACTGCTAGTACTAATGTAGTGTTTAGGTCAGACTGATAATATGCTGTTTATTTACAGTGCATGATGGAGGGCCTTGGGGTAGTTTTTCAAGCGCAGCCTCCATCTTCATCTAATGCATTGCAGAAAGATGAAGTATATGCACAGGTTTGCATTTAACAAATTGTTTTATTCTTTAGGTTTTAGTCCAAGAATGGTTCTTTTATAATAAGGGACGAAAAGAACGACCAAGAATGATATTGAAGACCATCAACTTGAACTATGTGTTTTAAGAGCCTGAACTAAGTGATCTCTGAATTCCTCGGGGATCCCTTTTTATATAAAACTTTTCAGTTGTTACTTAGTGTAGCAGTAAAAGAAATGATGAGGTCATTTTTCAGATGTAGAAGCAAAATCTCATTTTGTGATTTTTTAATAATATTTAGTTACTTTTTAGCCTGATTATAACAGTTTGTCTATTCTGGCTTATGATTTAGGTTGAGGTAGACGGGCAGGTTCTAGGGAAAGGAACTGGGTTGACATGGGAAGAGGCCAAGATGCAGGTATATCTTTTGTTCTATTTATGTTCAAAACTTTCTTTTGTGTGAAATATTATTTCTTGTTGTATAATGTCTGCTGGCTGGGCTCTTTTATCTCCCACTCAGGCTGCTGAAAAGGCCCTTGGAAGTCTAAGATCAATGCTTGGTCAATTTACTCAGAAACGCCAGGGTTCTCCAAGGTGCGTGATCTTAATTGTACTTTTGGCCTGTAGGGGGGGGGGAAAAACATTGTTGCTTCATTTACATTTTCTTATTTGGTGTACCATTGGTTATATGGACAAGGTCACTGCAAGGTTTACAAAGTAAACGCCTAAAGCCAGAGTTTCCCCGAGTTCTGCAGCGGATGTCCTCTTCTGGTAGATATCCCAAGAATGCTCCTCCGGTTCCTTGAAGACCTAAAACCCTTCTGGTAGATTTCTCATTTTGTAGTGTAGCAGTTGTTATGACATCTGTAGAGTACACAATATGGACAACGGGTGAAGGCCATTGAGACCTGCAAACCTAAGTTGACTGTTAACTTCGGTGTTTCTTGCATGACATGTCTGAAGCCCCAACAGATGAGATGTCATAACATCAATTCCAGAAGCACGGGAAGATGTTTTACAGAGTGATTTGACGATTCACATTCACCGTCTTATCCTTGTCTCGGGGATGTACATTCATTGAGTTAAGAGAGATGATAAATCTGGTAATGTATTGGTTTTTCTCCTCAAAATGCCTAGCGGCCAAAAAGGGGGCAAAAGGGAGTTCCAGATAGCCCTCTTCTCTCTTCCTTGGTTAATGCTGCTATTACCAAATTCATGGTGGAACTTGGTAATTTGTTCGATGCAGTATTAACTGGACACGGGCACTGATGGAATGGAAGGCGGGGAATGGAAGGCGGGGCACAGCATGTTGCAACGTAAGATTCAACAGTCAACTATTGCCAGTTTTTTATTTACCATCGAGTCCAGAGCCCCCTACTAACTAATTTGCGTGTTAGGTCCCTTGCAATCCGTGGGAAAATTACTCTTCGATATCTGAGTCTGAATTCGCTTAGTTCACTGAGCTGATTGTATTACAATTTTTGATCATCTACCACGAGTTGGCTTTTCTTATCCAGAGATGCTCGTTTTGCATTTTTTTTTTTAAATTAGAAAAAGAAATGAATAAAAAAAAAATCTAAATCATCCATTCTCCAAGAGAGAATGTCACTAACCAGTTGAATTTTGTGCCCATTTTTAATGATTTTCGACTTAGAATAAAAAAACTTGATAAGGACAATGGACTAGTCGCTGCTACCTTAGCGAACTAATAAATAATACATGACGTTACTCCTGCAATGAAAACATAAGGCCACCGAAATTTTCCGAAACAACGTCGTTTATCTGTCTTTCGACTCGAAGGATTAACACGTAATTTCGAATAATATTTTTTTCCTTGCCAAAATCGAGTCCCGTCGGCTGTCATCAACGTTAGGTATATAAAAGGTCAATAATATAGAAGCCAGAAGGAAAATTGAAGAAAATTTCTTATAAGCTAAGAATCTCCATTTCAACTCCTTTCTCTATTTTTCTTTAGAGAGTGATGGCGTCTTTTGATGCGTATGGAATGGAAGGAGAAGAGATTCACGCTGCTCCAAATAACCATCCCTTTGAAGTCGACGACGATAGCTACTCCGATTACGGCTCTTACTCCAACTTCACCGACAACCAGCAATTCCCGGCGGATGGTGGTGACGTGGCGGTGGATCACTTGACTTCTTCTCCTGAGATCTTCGGCTTCGGATCCTCCGATCCGTCCCCTGCCTACTCTCAATCTCCTTTCGGTACTACGATTCCTGTCGAAAACGGAAATGGAACCAACGGATTTGGTGTTGGAAACGACGACATCTTCGCTTCCGATGGACCGGTGCTTCCTCCTCCTACTGAGATGGGGCCTGAGGAAGGCTTCCTTCTTCGCGAGTGGCGGCGGTTAGTAGTAATATCTTTTTTCAAACTCAATCGCTTGATTTTTTTTTTTTTTGACTTTTCGTGTAGATTTGATCGGTTCTTTTGGTTTAGCAATTCTTCTCAGCCTGGATCTGCAATGCTTTTGAGTCGGCTACGACAATTTTGCTGTTGCATTGGTTGAACTAAGATTTACTTTAATTCAAATTTGTTAGTGATCCTTTCGTGTGTCTAGATCTGCCATGGTTTTTACTCTATTGCGGCAATTATTTTGTTTTTTTTCGTTTCATTTATGTTACTTATGATTCAAATTTGTTGATCTCTCTTGTTATTAGTTGAAGTTCTTGTTCAATATATATTAGTCTTAGTTGACCGTTCGCTTGGTTGTAATATGTAAGAGTTCATTAACTGTGATTAACAAATTAAGAAACTTTTTGAACGTAGTCGCGCCTTTTGTGAACTCATCAGCCAATAGATTTTTCAAAATAATTGATTTAGTAGATCCAGATCCACATTGAATTTCCAATCGGGAGATGTTTGAATATTTTTCTGAATAAAGTTTATCGTTGCCTGGGCTTTAATTTCGACATCATTTTCTTTTGAAAGATTATTTCCATTATTGTAGAGTCACAGTCACCTTTATGGAATGAGAAATATGTTCCAAAGTCCTGAGGTAGTTCTGTTTGTGAAGTCTAATTTTAAACACTGTTCTATAGTTGGAATGGGCAATGCTCCCACTTTATTTCTTGTAGGTTGAAATATGTTGGTCGGATTTGAGTGGAACTGTTGAGTACAGGTATGTGGGAGTGTCAGGTATGGCTATGCTCAGTTTTTTTTTTTTTTTTTCGGTCTTTGGAGGGTTTTCGGGGAGTCATATACCCAAACCCATATTCAAATATGTGTTGGATTCAGATTGTTCAAAAAATATGAAAAACCAAAGCAACATAGGTTGGAACGTGTTTTTCCTCCGGTTTATGATAGACGGAGGACAGTCTTATATTTCCCCATGATAATAGTGAGGATAAACACCCAATAAATAATTGCCTTGTTTATTGTAGACTGAGGATATTCTTGTATCTATAAAAGTATATAATGTTTGGAATGCTTTGCTTTGAACCTCTTTATGACTTTGGTTCCAGTGACAATGCCACATAATGAACTCACCTTTTGCAGTTATGGGCCAGATCTGATCTGTAAAACTTTTTTAGTGCTTTTATATTGTATTCCTTTATGGCAGAGTCCTTTTCTTAGCTTACTGGCATGATAGTTTAATGATATTTCCGAAATTTTCACTTTTGTCTAATTTTTGGTTTTGTCTTCAGAAGATCGATGAACTTATGAGTCCTTTATCTTATGTCAAAGATAATCTTGTTTGCTTCTTTGGCTGTTTTTACTATATTTGTTGGTTTATCTGAAATAAATTCTATAGTATTACTGTACATATACCGATTTTTTATAGAGTTACTCTGCGTTTTTTTACTAGTGAGCTGTAGATTTGTTCCGGATCGAGCTACCGCCAGGCCGGATAAGGATTTTGTAATTCAACCCAGCCCCAACCAACCCTCACTATTCATTTATTTAATAAAAAATATATAAATATTAATATGAAAAAGTTATTTTTTTAAATAGTGAAATGAGTTTGTGGGTCCAGCCCTGTGAGCTTGAGCAAGAAAAAATACAAAATTTCGGATCTTGCCCAACCCATGGACACAGCTAGTGCGCTGTTTATGTGAAAGCTTTCCTTTTTTTTTAACCTTCAATTTTTGTCGCTGCAGTCAAAATGCCATTCAGCTTGAAGAGAAGGAGAAGAAGGAGAAGGAGTTGAGGAACCAGATTATTGAAGAAGCTGAGGCTTATAAGCGAGCATTTTATGAGAAGCGGGAAAAAAACATTGAGACCAACAAAACTAATAACAGAGAAAGAGAAAAGGTAATATATATATATATATATGTATATATATTTTACAACAAATTGTGCTATTCATGCATTGCATATACGGTCTATATCTTAACGCTTTGATATTTTGTGCTTGGAGCAGCTGTACTTGGCTAACCAAGAGAAGTTCCATAAGACCGTGGACAAACAGTACTGGACTGCGATAGCAGAACTCATTCCTCGTGAGGTCCCTAATATCGAGAAGAAAAGAGGCAAGAAGGACCAAGAAAAGAAGCCGTCGATAACTGTCATCCAGGGACCGAAGCCTGGAAAACCGACTGATCTTTCAAGAATGCGACATATACTGGTGAAGCTGAAGCATGCACCCCCAGCTCACATGATTCCAACCCCACCTCCTCCGGCAAAGGATGCTAAAGATGGAAAAGATGCCAAAACCACGAATGATGCAGCATCAAACGGAACTGCATCTGCAGAGAAAGGGGCACCCGTTTCATCCGCAAAAGAAGCCGCCTCCACAAATAACTCCTCTCCTGAACAAGATGCTATTTCTGCTGCTGCTAAGGACCAAACTTCTGCGGAACCAGTGGCAACATCAACAGCCTAATTGCGTACAATACATTTACCATGGTTCTTTCTTGCCCCCATTCTTTTTTTTCCTTTAAGATTTCGATTTTTTATTGCATTCCATAATGCCATGGCATTTTCCACATAAGGATTTAGAACCATTAGTTCCACCATACCCTATTCTTAATTGGCTTTTTGAAAACATTTATGAGATTGGATTTCAAATGTCGTCGTTTTATTCTGCTTACTGAGGTGAAGTTGTGGACTTACTATGTTGCTTGAGTTCCAAAATTGTTTTGCAATTTACGTTTATTAATTATCATTCATACGAAATGCTTGCTCCGTCAGAAATTATCTTACTTAGAGCGATCTTTTTGTGGTTGTTTTCAAAAGGCGAAGATTTGACACTCTGTGCAGTTGTATCATAGTCGTATTTTGTGTGTTTTTAATCATATTTAAAGCTTTATATACTTATAAAATTTTGACAAATTAATAAGTCATATTATATAAATTTTCACATATATATTTGTATTATGTTTTATTTTAATTATTTTTTTATGCATTGTTTAAAATTACTGAATCTTGATGAAGAAATCGTCGTTGATTATTGCAAAACCAATTTGAAAATATAGAAGTACTATACTAGGGATGAATGGAATGAATTTTTACTTTGAAGATGCCAAACTATCTTGGAAGAATCCTGGAGCTTCAAGTACCTTCTCGTTAAGCCGAGTTTTTGTTGCAAGCATTTCAACGACCTTGCTCATTAAAGGCCTTCGGTTGGGAGTAGCCTGGGTGCAAAAAGAGGCGACCTCTTCCCCGGGGAGTTCTCCAAGCTCAGCATCTGGGAGATCGATGAGTTCCCCGTCTTCATAGAGCTGCGATGACTATTAAAGCATAATTCGGCGATTGGCAACGAGATGTTAATTTTGAATTTTGAGGATATTTCATTTGCGCTGAACGAGTTGAAGAATCATCATAAAACTGAATAAATAAATGAAGGCTTACCCATTTCAAAAGGCACTTCTCGGGGCCTCCCCTCAGTTCGCCTTTGAAATGCTTCTGCCACTAATTATTTCGAGTACAAGGACGTTGAAACTATAAATATCAGCCTTCATGATTAACTTATCACCCAATGGCCAAATAACCACTGCATAGAACAAAGTAAGCTCCAGTCATTTTCGCTTCCATTTCCTTTTCACTCAATCTTCAAAGCTGATTTTCGAACACTTAGGTTTTGTCTTCCCCCCTCCCCCCCCCAAAAAAAAAAAAAAAAAGAAACTCAAGAAAAAATTCTATCTCTTATGACACTGTTGTTTTTCACACATTTAGTGGTTGAAATACTAACGAGAATTCAAGGACCAAATCCAAGTCGGAAGAGTTATCCAATATTTGAAAGATTTTGATTAAAAAATATTAAATTCAAAAAATAAATTAAAAAAGAATGAGATCTGTTTAAAAATAGGTTGAACCTTAGCTGGCCCTTTTAACACTTTTAAATAGTATATTTGATCATTTTATATCCAAACAAGGGTTTGATGAAGCACTGCAATGGCTCGTATTTCCAACTGCCTGCTATAGTTTATCTTCTTTGACATCAAGCATGCAATTCAGCTACATGACTCAATATGCATATTAATTTAACCATATAAATCAAATGAAAAATGGAAAAGAAAGCAGAAAAATTTCTTCAATTTCGAACAAGGTGAAAGGAAGCAATGACATACATTGTTCCCAAAATTCTGGTGCTAATATGAGTGATATCATCCGGAAAAAGTTTAGCCAAAGTCTTTGTCGAGAAGTATGTTACTAGATTTGATGTCTCTATGAACTACATGCGGCACAAGTTCTTCGTGAAGGAATGCGAGACCACTACCAATACCCATGCAAATAGCAGATCTTTTGCTGCAGTCCACCTTGATATTTGTACTCCTTTGATCTGCAAAAAAGGAATTAAAATTGATATTTCAATCTTCCCCTGTATTCACATTGAAACAGATACAAAAAAAAAATGTATATATATTGAACCCAGAACTTAGCTTAGTTGATTCATGCGGTCACTTTTAAGAAGTTATATTTAACAAGTTCGAATTTATGTCAGACATATACATGCATCCAACACTCACTCTCGAGTTCAATTAACATATAAGATTAAGTTATGCCCTGGCCACCATTGAAACCAAAGGCTTTCAGACCATCTTACCCAACGAAACTTTATCAAGACTCTTGTTTTCTACATATTCATAGACCAAAATCCGATTTGGTCCTTGAACACAGCACCCAATCAGCTCAACAAGGTTTGGATGCTTCACATTTGATATAGTATTGATCTCTGTGAAAAATTCATGCATCCCTGCTTTGATTGGGCAGCAAGTGCCTTAACAGCAATTTCAGTTCCATCTTTCATAACTCCCTAACAACATTGCAATATAGCCAGTTATCATTTTTTCCATTAAAAAAGAGAGTTTTAATATCAGAAAAGCAAGAAATTAATAAGGAAACGTTAGAATGTTAGAATTCCCTAACAGAGGAACCAAATCCAAGGAAGATGTATTTGGCCCTTGGCCTTCCAGGTCTAGGCTCTAGTTTTAAGCCGGCCATTGTTAAAACTGAAAGCAAATTTGTGTCGTTGAGTTTGCTGACATTCAGAGTCTTTTGTGCAATCAATTTTGACTTATAATATATATATATATATATATACAAATTATAAGTCAAAACTATTAAGCATTGGTGCAGTAATATTATCAAATCAAGTGCAAGTCAATACAAAAAAGTCAAATTAATGGATGCTTATAAGCAGTATTTAAAAATTATTTAATTATAAATTCAATAGATTTCTTTTTACAATTAATAAATTAGATTCACTTGATTAAGAAATATATTTTCTTTATATAAACATAAGTTTAACCTTAGACACTAATTAACATTTTCAAAAATAAACGTATAAGGGAGAAATTGAAAACTGAAAGGAAATATGTCAAATTTATTTTATTTTATTTTATTTGAATAGCCAAATAAATATGGGGAAATTTTAAAACCACCTTGTGAACGGTTCCGAAACCTCCACGTCCTATTTTATCGCTTGAATGAAAATCATCTGTGGCTTGAAAATCAACGGTTCCGAAGCAATCGCTGTGCCAACAAAAACATGCCAAAAAAAAAAATTTAAGATGACTCCTCACCGTCAATACCGCCGGTGCCCTGAGCAGTGCTTGGTCTCCGGTGAACAACCGATCCACCAAAACAACCGCAACTCATTTCTTTCTCTGCGACATTCCACTCCACGAAGCTCTCATATGCATGTATATTCAGATCAAATCAACCTAAAATCTAAACAAGAATTCTAAACTAAACAACTCACCATCACCATCCTAGTAATGGCTAACGAAGGAAATAACAAAAGAAAAAAGCCAAAAACAGAAAATATAATTTAACTAGGAGCTTAGATGAGAAGAGAAAATGAAGTTTCATTTTTTCTTTTTTTTTGACTGAAATTAAGTAAAAATGAAGATAGCTGGATTTGGCTTAAGTAGGTGTGAGAATTGGTCACCACTCACCACTTGTTACAGATTTCTAGTTTCGTAATAATTTGTTTTTCTCAGGTTTAGCTGCGTCCGAGTGTCTCCACTTTTCCGTCTCCAAATCTGAATCTTCAACAAGGAAAGCGACCCCTTTTTTTATTCTCTTCCATTTTTGTATATTTTTTATTTTTTATTTTTTTTCAAATACCAGTTATACATATTATTATGACATCCGACTGTAAATGAGTTCTAAATACGACGTTCGATTTGTTTTAAAAACGATTATATTTTTATATTTATAAATATCAAATATAAATATTTAAAAAAATAAAATTTTAAATAACATATATCATATGTGCATTACTACTATTATTATTATTATTATTATTATGATTATCATGCACAGCTATCTTTTATTCTTCTTTGTTCTACTTTCAAAAAGGGAAAAAAATATATATTTTATTAATTAATATTCTTTGTTAATTTTGTAATTTTTTATTAATAATTTTATGATTATTAATTATTAAAATAAAATATTTTCTTAAATTTTTATTAAATTTTATTTTCAAATCGTTTAAAATTAAAATTTAAAAATAAAACCCAATCAAACAAAATTGAATACCAACTTATAAAACAGCATGTGAAATTTAACCTTCTCTCTGCATTATTACAAAGTTTATCAACATTCATTTGGTTGAATTCTAACTACAATCATTTAATAGTCTACACCTATGCATATTCTCATTATGGTCCCCCTCAAAAACAAAGTTCTAGA
>JBBYHL010433768.1:0-19042 GCA_038381835.1 Adansonia madagascariensis
TAAGCAAATCAGAGATAGGGATCGTGAAGCTCGTATTGAGCGACTTGAGCTAATGGTTAAGGAACCACAAGACCAGATGCTTCGTTAGCAATACGAAATGCAAAATCAAATCGCAAAATTTATGAACTAATGATCGCCTTTATAAAAGAAAAAGGGCAAGCCAACACTGCTGAAATAAGGAATGATCCTTCCAACATTGAAAGTCCCCTTGCCAATAATCCAGAACCTACCCATGGTGAAACTAGACAAGAACAATGGCCTGCTCCTACACCTACTGCTCAGGCTTTGCCAGTTATCTACCTAAATTCTATTGCGGCAAGTTAATTTATTCCCGGTACTCAAAGGGTAAATGTAGGAGTCTCATCAGCAGATTTGATAGCCCTTGACAATGTGGAACTATAGAAAATAGAAGGTCAAAAGTCCACCATGACTACAAAAGAAATAAGCAAATTTAGCTACTTGAAAAATGCTCCAAGCTATCGAGGAGAGTGATAAGTTCAGAGCTCTTGACGCGCAATTGCTATCTTGGTTGTCCAACCTTGTCATTCCCCCGAAGTTTAAAGTCACAGAGTTTGAAAAGTTTAATGGAACCACTGATCCTTCTATCCATGTCCAAATGTACTTGCGAAAGATGGTCGGTTACGAGAAAGATGAAAAGCTCCTCATCCATTGCTTTTAGCGCAGCCTCACTAGGATAACAGCTTGATGGTATATCAAGCTAGATAATGTGAAAATTCAATCATGGGCTGACTTGGCTAAGGCATTTCTAAATTAATACTAGCACGTGTCAGATTGGGTGCCAAATCGACTTTCCTTTTGAAAAGAGGTCCACTAAAAGTTTTGGACAATATGCCCAAAGGTGGAGAGAATAAGCAGCCCTTATCTAGCCTCTCCTTACAGAAAAAGAGATGACAGTCACTTTCATTCACATTTTACGTGCTCCTTATTATGAGAAGTTAGGGAATGCCACTAAGAAATTTGTAGACTTGGTTCTCTCTGGAGAAATGATCAATGCCGCCATTAAGAGTGGTAGAATGTCTGCCAGGGAAATAGCTGGATCAAGTAAGAATCTTATTGCCGGTAAGAAAAGGAGAGGTCAATGCCATAAGTTATGCTAGCTCATCTCAGCCAAAACGATGTCAAATACCTAACCTTCACTAACCAAGCACGCTGTATTCTCGCCCTATCACCATACCCCCTCAGCCAATTAATGCCATAACCTATAACCCATCCTTTGCAATCCATCCAACTCACCACAAAGCTACCCTCCATAAGTTCACCAAAGTACCTATCAAGCAACCAATAATGCACCTGGCAATCGAGGTGCAAATCAACAAAGACAACATTTTGATCCCATCCTTATGACCTATAAAGAGCTATACCAAACCTTGCTCCAAAATCATTTAGTGGCCCCAATCTATGTCCTAGAAAAGAAGCCACCATACCCGCAATGGCACAACCCTAACGCCCACTGTGAATACCATGCTAGGGTAGCAGGGCATGACATTGAAAACTGCATATCTTTCAAACAAAATATGTAAAATCTTATTAACTCAAAAGTCTTGCAGTTCGGGATGAACTAGGGACCAAATATTGCTACTAATCCTTTACCAAACCACACTGAGTCAGCTATAAACATGATCAACATTGAGAACAAATATGAAGTCAAGGCAAGCATAGAGGAAGTAAGGATGCCAATGTTCTTGATCTGGCAGGCATTGATTCAGGTTGGGTTGCTCAACACAACAAAAAAATTAGAAGATAATCCTAACAACTTCTGTGACTTCCACATAGTTGTAGGTCATACCCTACAAACATGCAGGGAGGTTAGGTCCATGGTTCAAAAAATGATGAATGAAGGCTAGATAGAATTCTATCATGAAATCACACCTACTGCTGCATCTATCAACATGATAGGAGATGAAACCATGCAGCCACCTTATAGGAGAAAACAACCCCTCATTCTTTATGGCAAGTCAAGTCTTGAGGCCAGTTTTTGATACCTACACCAAAGTTAGTTATGGAGGTACCTAAACCATTCCCTTATAAGAGCAACAAAGCTGTCCCATGGAAATACGAGAATCAATTAGTGATGATTGGAGAATTAACTCCCTCAACTGCTACGATGGAACTGCTAGGAGTTATTTACCTAACCCGTAGCACTAGGTGTTATGCTCCATCTGCTCAAGAAAAATAAAAGGTTGATGCATCTCTGAGCACCAGTACCATTCAAGCCCAAACAAAAAATTTTGAGCCCAAGAAAGTCAAGGAAGTAGTAAGTGAAAAAGAAGCCACGGAGTTTCTCAAGTTCATCAAGCACAATGAATACTACATTGTAGACTAGTTAAGCAAACAACCCGTAAAGATTTTTATGCTATCTCTGCTTCTTAATTCAAAGGTTCACCAAAATGCATTACTGAAAGTGTTAAATAAAGCATATATGCCACTGGACGTCTTTGTGGACAAATTGGATCGACTAGTGAACAACATCATGGCCGATAATTATATCTCCTTCACTGATGATGAGATACCACTCGGAGGCAAGGGCAGTTATAAAGCTTTGCATATCACTACTTATTTCAAGGGGTGCATTTTGCCTAAAGTATTCATAGACAATAGGTCAGCCCTTAATGTCATGCCTATGACTACATTAAGCAAACTCCCTGTTGATCAGTCTAACCACCATAGTCTGAGCTTTTGATAGAACATGCCAAAGAGTAATTAGAAATCTCACAATCCAGCTCCAAATAGGCCCATGTACATATGAAGTGGACTTTCAAGTTATGGATATTAATCCTTTTTACAACTGCCTGTTAAGAAGGTAATGGATACACTCTATCAGAGTTATCCCATTTTCTTTCCATCAGAAGCTCAAATTTGTGATAAATGACAAAGTAGTCACCATAGGGGCTGAAGAAGAAATGATTGCCATTGCTTTCACTAAGGATATCTACATATAGCCTAATAAAGATGCACCAAATTCATCATTCCAATCCTTCAATTTTGTCAATGCAATATTTATGGGAAAAGGATTGCCAATAGTTGAACCCTACCTATCAAAAAGTACCCACTCGGGTTTAAACATAACTATTGGCAAAAGTCCCCATGCTGGAAAAGGGCTTGGCAAGAATCTGCAAGGGATGGCCCGAACCTTATAGGTCACCACTCAAGCCAAAAAGAAAGGCTTAGGATTGAAGGTGAATGCACACTCAAGAAAGTAGCAGAAAAGAGGATCTACAACCAGGAGATGGCAAGATCATTAGGTCAAGAGGGAGAATCAAAGCTGACAATGTTCTCGTTTCTCCATAAGATATTTCATTTAGGAGGATAAATCGATCCAAGCTAACTAGAAGAGCAAAAGGCTAAAAATGTCTTGGTCATCTTAAACAGAGCACTTAACAACCTTTATCTCTAAGATACCGAGCCATAAAATTCATGTCTTTCCACTAAAACTTGATTTTGATGACAGGGTCATGATAGAAACCTCTGCACTTTTCTTGTCCCTTTCATGTAATGTCAAGACATGAAAACCTACCTACCCTCATTTAAAGGCAGATAGGTGTCGGAAGGGGCATTCTTTTTATCAAACATTATTAATGAAATGACTTTTGCATATATCATTCTATATTGTGTATCACTTTTCAACCTTTTTGTCTCTATTACTCTTTTACCTTTTGCAATGCTTAGTTTTTTACCCTTTTAGGTGTCCTGATGATAGTGACATGGATATGTCTGATAGGTCTTTGATGATCGATTTTAAATAGTTAATTTGTGCTAGTGAAGCTAATCTTGAAGAAGATTTTAAAGAAAGCTCAGTACCACCAGACCTCTTATGATTAGTCGAGCAAGAGGAGAAGCAGATCATGCCTCATAAAGACCTAATGGAATTGATAAATCTAGGTACTCAGGAGGATCGAAAGGAGGTTAAAATCAAAACCTCAATAAAGTCAACGACTAAGACCAAGTTGATAGAACTACTCTAGGAATATTGATATCTATTCGCTTGGTCATATCAAGACGTGCTAGGACTGGACACTGATATAGTGGTCCACAAGCTTCCCATCAAGCCTGGATGCAAACTGATCTGGCAAAAGTTAAGGAGGATGATGCCGAAAATGCTTCTCAAAATTAAAGAGAATGTCAAGAAGCAGTTTGATGAAGGGTTTATTGGAGTAGCCAAATATCCAAAATGGGTTGCCAATATAGTCCCAGTCCCAAAGAGAAATGGCAAAGTATGAATATGTGTTGATTATCAAGATCTGAATTGAGCTAGTCCCGAGGATAACTTTTTGCTACCCCATATTGACACTTTGGTAGACAACACGGCCAAGAATTTTCTTTTCTCCTTTATGGATGGATTCTCAGGATATAACCAAATCAAGATGGCACCTGAAGACATGGAGAAAATAACTTTCATAACCATGTTGGGGATATTCTGCTATAATGTCATGCCCTTCAGACTTAAAAATACTGGGGCAACATATCAACGAGCCATGGTAGCCCTGTTCCATGACATGATGCACAAAAAAATTAAAGTCTACGTTGATGATATGATTGCCAAGTCAACGAAAAAGGATGAGCATGTCATAGACCTTCAAAAACTTTTTTGAATGGCTACAAAAATTTTAACTAAAATTAAATCCTACCAAATGCACCTTTGGAGTCACTTCATGCAAGCTTCTAGGCTTTATTGTTAGTGAAAAATGATTAAAGTCAAAGTCAAAGCGATTCAAGATATGCCACCACCTCAAACCTTAAAGCAAATGAGAAGCTTTTTGGGGAGACTGAACTACATTGCTAGATTCATATCCCAGCTCACTGACAAATGCGACCTCATTTTTTGGCTCCTTTACAAACAAAATCCGATAGGGTGGAATAAGGCATGTCAAGAAGCCTTTGATAAAGTCAAACATTATCTATCAAGCTCGGCAGTGTTAATACCGTTAGTGCCCGATTAACTTTTAATCCTTTACTTAGCAGTCTTTGACAAGTCTGTAGGTTGTGTATTAGGGCAACATGATGAGTCAGGAAAAAAGGAACAAGCAATCTTTTACTTAAGCAAAAAGTTCATGGAATATGAGTGCAAGTACTCTGTAGTTGAGAAGTTATGCTGTGCTTTAGTGTGGACAGCCAAGAGACTTAAGCAGTTCATGCTGTATCACACCACATGGTTGATTGCAAGGCTTGATCCTATCAAGTATCTATGCAAAGCCCTTACATTATCAGGAAGGCTAGCCAGATGGCAAGTCTTGCTTTCTAAATACAACATTGCCTCTGTTAGTTAGAAGGCCATCAAGGGCAGTGCGATAGCTGACTTTTTGGCAAGTTGAGTGGCAGATGATGATGAACCTTTAAATTTTGACTTTCCAGATGAAGATCTAATGTGCATTTCTGAAGATGCCTCTAACCAAGATCAATCTTGGAAGATGTATTTTGATGGAGCATCAAACACTTTTAGGCATGGAATTGGGGTAATATTGATGTCACCCGATGGGAATCATTGCCCATTCACAGCAAGGCTAAATTTCAATTGCAGAAATAAAATCACAGAATATGAAGCTTGTGTCATGGGGCTTTAAATAGCCATTGAGAGGAATGATTTGGCCATACTCATCTATCAATTGAAAGGGCAATGGCAAACTTGTGATGCGAAGCTGATGCAGTATAGGAAGTTAATAGCAGAGCTTAAGAAAGAATTTGATGATATTAGTTTTTGACACTTATCTTGATAAGAAAACCAAATAGCTAATGCTTTGGCTACCTTAACATCCATGTTTAAAGTCAACCAAGAGTCGAACATTGCTCCCATCCAGATGAGCATCTACATAACTTCGGTTTATTATCATAGTGTCAAAAAAGAGAAGGATGGCCTACCATGGTACTATGACATCCTTCGTTACATCAAAGATCAACAATATCCTAAACATGCAATCAAGACTGATAAAAGAACTATCAAAAAGCTGGCTATGGGATTTGTTCTCGATGGAAAAATCTTATACAAAAGGAGTCACGATCAAGTATTGATCAAATGCGTTGACACTCTTGAAGCCAAAAAGATCATAGAAGAAGTTCATGAAGGGATTGTGGCACACATGCTAATAGACATCAGATGGCCAAGCAAATAATGAGAGTGGGTTATTACTGGTTAACCCTCGAGAGAAACTGCATTACTTATGCTAAAAAATGCCATAAGTGTCAAATCTATGTAGACAAGATCAATGTCCCTCCAATACCAGTTCACATCATGATGGGCCCATGGCCCTTCTTTATGTGGGGCATGGATGTGATCGAGCCAATCACCCCTAAAGCTTCCAATGGGCATCATTTTATCTTGTAGTGATCAACTATTTCACTAAATGGATATAGGTTACCTCGTATGCTAATGTCACTAGATCAATCGTCTATAAATTTGTTAAGTGGGACATCATTTGAAGATATGGCCTCCTGAGCCAAATCGTCACAGACAATGCAAGCAACTTAAATAATAAAATGATGCAAGCGATCTACTCATAATTCAAGATCCAGCGTCATAATTCTATCCCTTATCGCCCAAAGATGATGGGGCAGTTGAGGCAGCCAACAAAAACATCAAAAGAATAGTTGAGAAAATGGTTGAGATTTACAAAGACTGGCATGAGAAGCTATTTTTTGCACTTTATGCTTATCGGACCTCAATTTGCACTTCTACGAGCGATACCTTATTCTCCCTTGTCTATGGGGTGTAAGCTGTATTGCTTATCGAAGTCGAGATCCTTTCTCTCAGAGTCTTGATGGAAACCAAAATTGAAAAGGTAGAATGAGTCAAGAACAGATAAGACCAACTCAACCTCATTGAGGAAAAATGCATGAAAACCATCTACCACGGTCAAATGCATCAAAGAAGCATTATCCAAGCTCACGACAATTTCACCCAAGTGAATTGGTAATGAAACAGATCTTCCTAATTCACAAAGATGCACGGGGCAAGTGGACCCCTAATTCGAAAGGACCGTATGTCATGAAGCAAGCCTTATTCGGAGAGGCCTTAATCTTGTCAGAAATGGATGGCAATGTCTTGCCCAACCCAGTTAACTTAGATTCTGTCAAGAAATATTATACATAGAAGGCGAAAACCTGAAAAGGCATCCTTCAAAAAAAAGAGAAAACAATAAAAAAGCAAAAAAAATAAAAAACAAAAAAAGGTTCCGATGAAAATGCAAAAAGGGCATCTAGGCAGCCAACTCAACTACAGTTGAAAACCTGTAAGGGTGACTTGAGAAGATCAATTTTGATGGGACAGGACAATACAAAGTAATCCTGGAGATCTTCTGAAGATCAGCTCATACTAGTCACATTTATTTTTCGAGAAAGATCCTAAAAAGCACCTAAGGAACATCCATGTCATGATTTTCAGAGGCATCTTCTACCCAAAAGATCATGCTTCTTACCACCGAATCAATTACTTGTCAAATAGTGTATCGAGTTGTATCTTATTGCTATCATAATAAATATTATCTTATTCATTTTAATCATAGTACAATTCATATTGCACTTGTCATTTGACTAATAATGTTTGATAATCAACTGAAATATGCATCAGGATATCTCGATATTACATCGAAAGGAAAAAAAAAGCATAGGGAACTCTGCTCATGCCCTGATCGTCAAGATCATGCACTTTTTGCATCCCAACCTACTCGGCATGACCATACAGTAAACCATTTCTGGCTTTTACAAGACACTTCTTAAGAGAAACCATTTTAGGCTAACCAAAAATCAACCTATGCATTCTATTAGAATAATATTGAAACTAGAGACATCAACCTAATAAGTCGAATAGTCTCTAAATTGTTGACAATGCCTTCTAACTGTTAGGAAAATGATTGAGCCTCTTAAATCGAGAAATGCAACAGTCTAAATTCTTGAAAGTAGATTTTTGGTCATTTCCTCAGTGGAGCCGGGATAACTTACAATCCCCAGTAGGATTAAGAAGATTCCCATCCATAGCTGCAACAAAGATGAATCACCATCCCTATGAGAGTCTGAATGTCATACAAGAAAAACTATGGCTATCTCCTGTATTAGACTTCATATCATGCAATCATAATAGCATTCCACATCATGCATTCACATTACCATCACATATCATGATTTTTGCAATGTTAATTCAAGCCAGGTTCACCATACCTCCAAGGAGTCCCTGGTAAGAATTCTAAGCTTCATAAACCAAGCATTATTCAGGAGGCACCTATCTAGAAACCTTCTTAAGCCCACATGAGCTGGTGGCAACAAACTTGTCTGCAAACAACTGGATGCCGATCATACCTGCATCAAGCCCACAAGTCAGTGGCATCCTTTTCAAAGCCCATAACTCAGTGGCACCCTATTAAAGCCTAAAAGTCAGTGACACCCCTTTAAAGCCTATAAGTCAGTGGCACCCCTTTAAAGCCCACAAGTCATTGGCACTCCTTTCAATACCCATAAGTCAGAGGCACCTTTCCCAAAGCCCATAATTAGTGGCACCTTTCCAAAAGCCCACAAGTTAGTGGCGGCACCTTTTCAAACCCTACATAAGCTGGCAATACCTGAGTAAAAGCCCACACAAGCTGGTGGCACTTAGTTTGAGTCAAAGCCCGCATAAGCTGGCGACACCTGAGCCAAAGTCCACATAAGTTGATGGCACCCAGTCTAAGTCAAAGCCGACATAAGCTGGCAGCACTCGAGTTAAAGCCCACACAAGCTGGTGGCATCTATTCTAAGTTAAAGCTTGCACAAGTTAGTGGCACTCGAGTCAAAGCCCACATGAGCTAGTGGCACCTAAGTCTAAGTCAAAGCCCACACAAGCTGGTGGCACCCAAGTCTAAGTCAAAGCTTGCATGAGCTGGCAGCACTCGAATCAAAGCCCACATAAGCTGGTGGCACCTAACTTTAAGTTAAAGTTCGCACAAGGTAGTGGCACCCATATAAAAAATCCGTGATATTTTGCACCTATCTAAGTGGGTCAAATCGTAGAAAACCTAACACCTTAGTGTTCTGGGGAGTGTCATTCCACCTTGGACAAAATAGTGTCTATTCGTCTTTGCCTTGTTCTTGATTTTCAGTAACGATCAAAGAGGGGTAGCTGTAGACATCTTATTTTATCGGGGCTTTTTTTAGCAATCTGGAGCATGGACGTGAGAGTGGGTGATATTGCCCAGTGATAAAGTATTTTGAGGAGGTCAACAAGGCCTATGGATCTTATCAAAGGTAAATGCAAAGATGTGGCATAAAATAAAGGTAGTTCAAGGGGTTCGAGGATAAAAAATTATAAAAAAAATTCATAATTACGCTTGAAAGTATCGTTACATGGTTCTCACGTAACCATGTATCGATATAGAAGCTCATGTATCAATAGTAGGCCATGCAAAGACCAAAACATGCTTCTGCAAAGAAATGTATCGATACACATCAAGATGTATCGATATAATGGTTCATAGTATCGATACAATGGTTCATAGTATCAATACAATGTTCATTGTGTCGATACACTTAAGGGTTTTGGACCAAATGTATCGATACATTCTGTAACGTATCATTACATACAGGCCATTTTCCACGGTTTGGGCATTTTTGACTCATCCACCATTGATCCAAAACTCGATTTTAACTCGTTTCTTTGCATCCGAAAAGATTAAAGCCCATATCAGATTATGAATTTAGACTTTTGAATTAATCAAAACATTTTTAAGTCTAAATTAGATTAAAAAGGTCATTGTCACATGATCACCCTACTCCTCCCTAGTTTGTTGACCAAGATCACCATCAGCCACCCTACTTGCTAGAAAATCATTTTAGCATTTAAACTAGCAAACCTATGTCTATCACATTGGCAGCAAGTTGCTCTCTATAGCCACTCTATAGCCACTCTATAGCCACTCTATAGCCACCAAGCTGACATCACTTTGTCCCCTTTCAGAAATGACCAAAAACACCTCCAAATTGGCTCTAAAATGCTAGTATAAGTAGGCCACTTATATCTCAGCTGAGGGGACTTTAGATTCCAGCTTATTTTTAGCTTCCAAAAACACATTCACACATCAAGTAAACCAAAATCCCATAGCTCTTCACTCACCACTAAAAAACAACCCTAAAACACTCATTCCCAACTATTGCACATTTTAAAAGTCACCCTCATCCATACCAGAACCAAAACCTCATTGTCTCTCTCTTTTTCTTGCTTATTCATAATAAGGAAAAGAGGAAAATTCAAGCCATCTCTGCTGTTCCAACTACTTTGACAAAATTAAAGTCTTATTGGTATAACTTCCTACTTTATCACTTTCATTTTCTATTTTCCAGCATCT
Organism: Adansonia madagascariensis; assembly: GCA_038381835.1. Taxonomy (NCBI): domain Eukaryota; kingdom Viridiplantae; phylum Streptophyta; class Magnoliopsida; order Malvales; family Malvaceae; genus Adansonia; species Adansonia madagascariensis. The sequence continues at coordinate 10,323 of JBBYHL010433768.1, forward strand.
TCATCATTTTAGTGAGCTTTCCATGTTTCCATCATTCTCTTAGGATTCTCATGGATTATTATGGCTTTTGGTTGTGGTAGTTTAGGATTTGGATGCCTTAATGCCCCTTTGATGTGCAAAATGCCTCATTTCATCCTTAGTATTTTCATAGCTCTTGCTCATGCATTTTATTATGATTAATCCATAAATGAATCATTAGCCTAACATATTTTAAGCATATTTATACCATACTTTGCATCTTGACATTAATTATTGTCATTTTCAACTTCCATAAGATGTTCTTGTCAAAGTGTATAATGCTTTCTTTGTCAAGACCATTAGTAAAGTTTGCATCCCTATTTATGTTTTGTGCCATCCCCTTGTATGTTCATTGTCTTCTCCTTATCTAAATGCATGTTTGATCACTATTAAAAACTGATTTTTAAAACCTCCCCAAGCCGAGCATATTAACCTCAGCCAATGCATGAACTTAGTATTTTCCTTAAAGTTAGCAAAATATCTTGGGGAAAATTAAGTTTTCCCAATCTGGAATCTTGGTTAAACGAGCTTAAATCTTCTGATTTTGCAATGAAAATAGCCTTACACTCGTTCCCGAAATGTTCGTGCCTTGTTTTTGAGTCGAAACCATGAGTAATATGATCAACAGGCTATTTCATTATCGCAAAATACTCTGGGGCTATGTAAAAGAGTTCGTGATGCTCATGCCTCTCTTTCTCTTTTGTCATGGACGTTCGAATGTCAATGACCCATGTTTGGACCTGAAAACACAAAGAAAAATAAAAAAAATCCCCTGCTTTGCTTTGTCCCCTGCTGGCAGCATCATTGTTACAAATTGAAAAATCATTTTAAAATCCTAAACGATTTTTCATGAATTTTATAATATTTTTATCTAAAACTGTGTCAAAATATCTTTAAAACAAGGCCTTCTTCATCCCTAGATCAGTTCGGATGAAAGAATTATGATTTTTCAAACTTAGGCTATCTAGAACTCTTAAAATTAGTAACATGTATTCTAATTGGGCCGTTCAGGCCCACTAAATGATTTTTCCAAATCTGTCCAACATTTTTTCCTAAAAATTCATGAAATTCACTTTCTAAAAAGGTATTATTTGTAATTTTTTTATACCAAATGAGTCTAGAATGATTTTACAATTTTGACACATCTTCTCCCTCGTATGCTCTGCCAGCAGTGAAATTAATTCGAACTTGAAAATTTTTTCCCTTAAAAACTAACTTTTTGAGATACTGGGAATATTTTTAGATTGACCGTCGTCAAGTTACCTTTCTAATGGTATCTTGTCCACCTTCTTAAGTCTTCAAGCCAATTTAGAATAAATTCAAAAATAGGAATAGTGTGATGCTATCCTCGATTTTTGATTATGGTCAAAATTGAGTTGTTTTCTCTAGCTTCATCTCGAGACATTCGAATGTCACCATATCACCTTGATCAGCCTCGGGAACATGCTTTGACCTCCCACAAGCTTGTATCAAGGTGCGAATATATATATAGATATTTTACATCTTTACCATCCTCATTCACAATAACTTCTTTTACCAAAAATCATCGAAATGCTCATACATTTCCTAAATCACAAAGTTTTGTCAACTTAAGTTTTTCAACTCGATTTCTCTAAAGAGTGTCAGATGTGTCACTTTTAGGGATACTCCAACCTCGACCTTCTAAAGGGATACTCTAACTTCGCTTTTCAAAATTGTCAATATTTAAAAATCTTATTTTGTCAAAATTATTTGTCATCCACGGGGATACTCCAACATTATCTTTTCGAAGGGATACTCCAATCTTATTTTTTCGAGGGGATACTCCAACCCTATCTATCAACTACAATTAAATTTTTCTTCTTTTTAGACTTCCATGAATATCAAACAAACCTCGTTCAATCAAAAAGCACAAATGCATCTTGAAAATTGTTGATTCGGTTATTCCTAGATAATCAATGCCAATTGCGAGATAAATTCCAATAGTCCATTCCTTTTTTTAATCATTGCATTGAATGATCCATGTTATGTTACTTCATTTGTTGCTGTACTGACGTGATTTCTTTGTGATGATTATATGCATTCATGTTTTCCAATCATTTCAAATAAAATCGAAGGTAATATTCCATGTGGGTATCTCTCCAATGCCCAAAGTGGAATATTCTATTTTTTAAAGTAAAATCCTGAGGTTATTTTTATTGAAATCTTTATATTCCTCATCTTTTTGGGGCGTATATGAGATTAAATCTTTTTCATCAAAACCTGGATTTGTATTTCTATAAGATTCATGCTTTAAAAGAAGGTTATATCGAAATAGTGATGAGGTAAGATCAAAAGAATCAAAATCGAGATAAGATATAGCTAGTAAGGTATCAATTTCGAGCATCGCGAAGAGGTTCACACCTCATCATGCGTAACCAACTCTTAAGCCCAAATGATGAATCTTTGTACTACGTAGATGATGGGATCGATGTTTTGAGTTTTGTAACTCAAAACATAGGTTTTAATAGGCATCCAATCATGCCTTGCCCGAAATGATCGGTGGCAACTCCAAGAGTTAGCCATTTCATGATGGTCATCTGAGACCAATAAGATGAGCGATTCATCTTACGGTCCCCCTCATTGTGTCATAAGTTGAGAATTTGCACTTTCTCATTCTCGTCACATTATGAAGGAAAAGTCTCGACCAAGAAGATATTCCTAAGTTAGAAAAATCTTTTAAGTTGTATGCACCCATAGATCTGCGAGAATACTCCCTAGGGCACGTTGTGACAATAATCTCCATTGTTTTTGTTATTGGCACTACAATCATGTTCTCCACATTGGGATACATGATCTCGACACTTTGGATTTGCAAGAAAACCTTTCCTTTCCACCATTTTATGTATAATCAAAGTTAATTTGTGAAATAGGATAAACTTGGACACTTATAATAATCTCCATTCTTTTTTGTTATTGGTACTACAATCTTGTTCTCCATACTAGGATACATGATCTTGATGCTTTGGATTCGCAAGAAAAGTTCTTTCCACCATTTTCCTTATAATTAAAGTTTATTTGTGAAATGAGATAAACTTGCATACTCGTAATAATCTCCATTCTTTTTGTTATGGGCACTACAATCATGTTCTGCACATTGGGATACAACATCTTGATGCTTTGGATTTGCAAGAAAAGCTTTTCCTTCCACTATTTTCCTTATAATCAAAGTCCATCCGTGAAATGAGACAAACTTGGATACCTGTAATAATCTCCATTCCTTTTGTTATCGTCACTACAACCATGTTCTCCATATTGTGATACATGATATTGATGCTTTGGATTTGTAGGAAAAGCTTTTCTTTCCATAATTTTCCTTATAATTAATGTTTATCTATGAAATGAGACAAACATGGGTACTTGTAATAATCTCCATTCTTTTTGTTATTGGCAGTACAATCATGTTCTCCACATTGGGATACATGATCTCAATGCTTTAGATTTGCAAGAAAAGCTTTTCTTTCCACTACTTTCCTCATAATCAAAGTTCATCAGTGAAATGAGACAAACTAGGATACTCATAATAATCTCCATTGTTTTTGTTATTGGCACAACAATCAAGTTGTCCATATTGTGATACATGATCTAGACGCTTTGGATTTGTAAGAAAAGCTTTTCTCTCCACCATTTTCCTTGTAATTAATGTTCATCCGTGAAATAAGACAAACTTGGATACTCATAATAATCTTTATTCTTTTTGTTATGGTCACTACAATCATGTTCCCCACATTGTGATACATGATCTTGATGCTTTGGATTTGCAAGAAAGGCTTTTCTTTCCATCATTTTCCATATAATTAATGTTTATCCATAAAATGTGACAAACTTGGATACTTGTAATAATCTCCATTCTTTTCGTTATTGGCAGTACAATCATGTTCTGCAAATTGGACACATGATCTTGATGCTTTGGATTTGCAAGAAAATCTTTTCTTTTCACTATTTTCCTTATAATCAAAGCTCATCTATGAAATGAGATAAACTTGGATACTCGTGATAATCTCCATTCTTTTTGTTATGGTCACTGCAATCATTTTCTCCACATTGTGATCCATGATCTTGATGCTTTGGATTTAGAAGAAAAGCTTTTCTTTCCACCATTTTCCTTATAATTAATGTTCATCCATGAAATAAGACAAACTTGGATACTTTAATAATCTCATTCTTTTTGTTATTGGCACTCCAATCTTTGGATTTGCAAGAAAAGCTTTTCCTTCCACCATTTTTCTTATGATCAAAGTCCATCCATGAAATGAGACAAACTTGGATACTCGTAATAATATCCGTTGTTTTTGTTATTGGCACTACAATCATGTTCTCCACATTGTGATACACGATCTTGATGCTTTAGATTCGCAAGAAAAGCTTTTCTTTTCGTCATTTTCCTTATTTATCCATGAAATGAGATAAACTTGGATACTCATAGTACTCTCTATTCTTTTTGTTATGTGCACTACAATCATGTTTTCCTCTTTGGGATGAGCGATATTGATGCTTTCGATTTGAAAGAAAAGCTTTTCTTCCACTATTTTCCTTAAAATGAAAGTTCCTCCATGAAATAAGACAAACTTGGATACTCATAATAATCTCCATTCTTTTTGTTATGGTCACTGCAATCATGTTCCCCACATTGTGATAAATGATCTTGATGCTTTGGATTTGGAAGAAAAGCTTTTCTTTCCACCATTTTCCTTATAATTAATGGTCATCTGTGAAACAAGATAAGCTTGGACACTTGTAATAATCTCCATTCTTTTTGTTATTGGCATTACAATCATGTTTTCCACATTGGGATACATGGTCTTGAAGCTTTGGATTTACAAGAAAAGCTTTACTTTCCACCATTTTTCTTACAATCAAAGTCCACTCATGAAATGAGCCAAACTTGGATGCTCATAATAATCTCCATTGTTTTTGTTACTAGCACTACATTCATGTTCTCCACATTGTGATACACGATCTTGATGCTTTGGATTTGTAAGAAAAGCTTTTTCTTCTACCATTTTCCTTATATGAAAGTTCATCCATGAAACGAGATAAACTTGGATACTCGTAATAATGTCCATTCTTTTTGTTACGGTCTCTACAATCATGTTCCCCATAATAGGACACACGATATTAACGCTTTGGATTCGAAAGAAAAGCTTTTCTTTCCACCATTTTCATTATAATTAAAGTTCATCCATGAAATAAGCCAAACTTGGATCCTTGGATCCTCGTAATAATCTCTATTCATTTTGTTATTGCACTACAATCATGTTCTCCATATTGTGATACACGATTTTTATGCTTGGATTTTAAAAAAAAAATAGTTTTCTTTCCACCATTGTCCTTATAATCAAAGTTCATCTGTGATATGGGATAAACTTAGGTACCTGTAATAATCTCAATTCTTTTTATTATTGGCACTACAATCATGTTCTCCATATTGTCATACACGATCTCGATACTTTGGATTTGCAAGAAAAGCTTTTCTTTCCACCATTTTCCTTATAATTAATGTTCATCCGTGAAATGAGACAAACTGGGATACAGGTAATAATCTTTATTTTTTGGTTATTGGCACTACAATCATGTTCCCCACATTGTGATACACGATTTTGATGCTTTGGATTTGCAAGAAAAGCTTGTCTTTCCACCATTTTCCTTATAATTATTGTTCATCTATGAAATGAGACAAACTTGGATGCTCATAGTAATCTCCATTCTTTTTGTTATTGGCACTACAATCATGTTCTCCACATTGTGATACACAATCTTAAAGCTTTGGATTTATAAGAAAAGCTTTTATTTCCACCATTTTCCTTATAATTAATGTTTATCCGTGAAATGAGACAAACCTAGATACTTGTAATAATCTCAATTCTTTTTTTTTATGGTCGCTACTGTCATGTTTTCCACATATTGATACGTGATCTTGGTGCTTTAGATTTGCAAGAAAAGCTTTTCCTTCCACCAATTTCCTTATAATTAATGTTTAGCCATTTAATGAAATGAACTGGATACTTGTAATAATCCCCATTATTTTTGTTATTGGCAATACAATCATGTTCTCCATATTGTGATACACGATCTTGATGCTTTGGATTTGCAAGAAAAGCTTTTCTTTGCACCATTTTCCTTGTAATTAATGTTCATCCGTGAAATGAGACAAACCTGGATACTTGTAATAATCTTTATTTTTTTTCTTATTGGCACTATAATCATGTTCTCAACATTGTCATACACGATCTTGATGCTTTGGATTTGGAAGAAAAGCATTTCTTTTCCCCATTTTCGTTATAATCAAAGTTCATCTGTGCAATGAGCCAAAGTTGGATACTCATAATAGTCTCCATTCTTTTTGTTATTGGCACTACAATCATGTTCTCCACATTGAGATACACAATATTGATGCTTTTGATTTGCAAGAAAAGCTTTTCCTCCCACCATTTTTCCTTGTAATCAAAGTTCACCCGTGAAATGAGACAAACTGGGATACTTGCAATAATCCTCATTGTTTTTGTTGTTGGCACTACAATCATGTTCTCCACATTGGGATACATGATCTTGATGCTTTGGATTTGAAAGAAAAGCTTTTCTTTTCGCTATTTTCCTTATAGTCAAAGTTCATATATGAAATAAGACAAACTTGGATACTCGTAATAATCTCAATTCTTTTTATTATTGGCACTACAGTCATGTTCTCCATATTGTGATACACGATCTTGATGCTTTGGATCTGCAAGAAAAGCTTTTCTTTCCACCATTTTCCTTGTAATTAATGTTCATCCGTGAAATGAGATAAACTTGGATACTTGTAATAATCTCCATTTTTTTGTTATTAGTGCTACAATCATGTTCTCAACATTGTGATACACGATCTAGATGCTTTAGATTTGGAAGAAAAGCTTTTCTTTCCACCATTTTCTATATAATCAAAGTTCATTTGTGAAATAGGACAAACTTGGATAGTCGTAATAAGCTCTATTCTTTTTGTTATTGGCACCACAATGATGTTCTCCACCTTGTGATACATGATCTTGATACCTTAGATTTGGAAGAAAAGCTTTTCTTTTCACCATTTTCCTTATGCTTGATGTTCAATTATGAAATAAGACAAACTTGGATACTTGTAATAATCTCCATTTTTTTTGCTATTGGCAGTACAAGCATGTTCTCCACATTGGGATACACGATCTTGATGCTTTGGATTTGCAAAAAAAAGCTTTTCTTTCCACCATTTTTTTATAATTAATATTCATTCATGAAATGAGACAAACTTGGATACTCGTAATAATCTCCATTGCTTTTGTTATTGGCACTGCAATCATGTTCTCCACATTGTGATGCATGATCTTGATGCTTTAGATTTGCAAGAAAAGTTATCCTTTCACCATTTTCCTTATAATCAAAGTTCATTCGTGAAATGAGACGAAGTTGGATACTCATGATAATCTCCATTTTCTTTGTTATTGGCACTACAATCATGTTCTCGACATTGTGATACATGATTTTGATGCTTTGGATTTGCAAGAAAAGCTTTTCTTCCCACCATTTTCCTTATAATTAATATTCATCTATTAAATGAGATAAACTTGGATACTCGTAATAATCTCGATTCTTTTTCTATGGTCATTGCAATCATGTTATCCACATTGCGATACATGATCTTAATGGTTTGGCTTTGCAAGAAAAGCTTTTCTTTCCACAATTTTCCTTATAATTAATGTTCATCCACGAAAGGAGACAAACTTGGATACTCGTAATAATCTCTATTCTTTTTGTTATGGTCACTACAATCATGTTCTCCACACTGGAATCATGATCTTGATGCTTTGGATTTGCAAGAAAAGCTTCTCTTTCCACCATTTTCCCCATAATTAAAGTTCATCTGTGAAATGAGATAAACTTGGATACTCGTAATAATCTCTATTCTTTTTGTTATGGTCACTACAATCACGTTCTCCACACTGGAATCATGATCTTGATGCTTTGGATTTGCAGGAAAAGCTTTTCTTTCCACCATTTTCCCCATAATTAAAGTTCATTTGTGAAATGAGACAAACTTGGATACTTGTAATTATTGCGACATACACCGGGATGGATCCTCACGAATCTACGAATGCGTACGACTTAAAATATTTTCCTGGCTTGGAAATGTCTTCTTGACTGAGACTTTTCTTTCATGATATGATGAGAACGAGAATGTACAGATTCTCGACTTATAGTACAGTGAAGGGGACCATAAGACAAATCGCTCATCTTATTGGTCTTAGATGACCACCATGAAATGGCCAACGCTTGGAGTCACCATCGATCATTTTGGGCTAGAATGATTGGATGCTTATTGAAACCTATGTTTTGAGTAACGAAACTCAAAACATCGATCCCATGGTCTATGTAATACAAAGATTCATCATTTAGGATCAGGAGTTGGTTACACATGATGAGGTATGAACCTCTTCGCGATGCCCGAAATTGGTACCTTACTAGCTATGTCTTATCTTAGTTTCGACTCTTTCGATCTTAACTTGTCATTAGTTCGATATAACCCCTTTTAATGCATGAATCTTGTAGAAATAATCTAGGTTTTGATGAAAAATATTTAATCTCATATACGCCCCAGAGAGATGGGGAATATAGAGATTTTTGATGAAAATGACCTTTGGATTTTACTTTGAAAATGGAATGTTCCACTTTGG
>JBBYHL010433779.1:0-19041 GCA_038381835.1 Adansonia madagascariensis
TGTTGTAAATAAGCAAGAAAAAGAGAGAAACAATGAGGTTTTGGTTCTGGTATGGATGAGGGTGATTTTTAGAATATGTAGAGGTTGAGAGTGAGTATTTTGGGGCTGTTTTTGGCTGGTGGGTGAAAAGCTACGGGATTTGGTTGTTTTTTTTATGTGTGAATGTGTTTTTGGAAGCTGAAACAAGCTGGAATCTAACCTTTTTCTGCTGAGATAGAAGTGGTCCATTTATACCAACCTTTTACAGCCAAATTGGAGGTGTTTTTGGCCATTTCTCAAGGCAAACAAAGTGATGTTAGCATGGTGGCTATAGGGTGGCTGTAGGGAGCCACTTGTTGCCAATGTGATGGGTATTGGGTGGCTGGTTTAAATGCTGAAATGATTTTCCAGCTAATAGGGTGGCTGATGGTGACATTGGCCAATAACTAAGGAGAAGTAGGATGATCAAATGACATTGACCCTTTTGATCCAATTTAGACTTTAAAAACATGTTTTTATTAATTTAAAAGTCTAAATTTGTAATTTGACAAGTGTTTTAATCTTTCCTGATGCAAAGAAACGAGTTAAAATCGAGTTTTGGATCAATGGTGGATGAACCAACAATGCCCAGACCGTGAAAATGGCTTGCAGGCATCGATTCATTGCATAATGTATCGTTACATTTGGTCCAAAAACCTTGATGTTGTATCGATACAATGATCATTGTATCGATACAATGTTCATTGTATCGATACTATGAACCACTGTAACAATACATTTCTTTACAGAATGCATGTTTTGGTCCTGGCATGGCCTAGTATCGATATATGAGGTCCTGTATCGATACAAAGGCTTACGTATCGATGCATCTACATGTTGTATTAATACAAATGGGGACATTTCAAATTTTTGGCATGTTGGAGCATTGTATCGATACATGAGAACCATGTATCGATACATTCAAGTAAAATTATGAATTTTTTCATATCTTTTGTCCTCGGATACCTTGAACTATGCCATTTGGTGCCACATCTTTGCATTTACCTTTGATATGATCCCTAGGCCTTCTTGACCTCCTTAAAATACTTTTTGCCAGGTGACAACCATGCCCCCTCTCACGTCCATGCTTCAGATTGCTAAAAAATTAGCCCGAACAAAATAAGGTGTCTACAATTGGGCACCATAAATTCATTCTACTCATGGGGATAAATGAATTGACTCTTTGGTTTCAAAAGAATAACTTCACCTCCCACCATTTTTTAGAATCAAAGTTCATCTATCAATTGGAATAACACGAATTCACATAATAATTTCCTTTGTTTTCATGATTAGGAACCATAAACACATTCTCCTCATTGGGATAAATGCATTGATACTTTGCTTTCCTAAGAAAACTTCTCTTTCTACCATTGTTGGAATTAAAGTTCATCTTTTAATTAGGATAAACATGATTTAGATAAAAATCTCCTTTCTTTTAATGATTGGGCACCATAAATTCATTCTACTCATTGCGATCAATGACTTGATGCTTTGGTTTTATAACAAAAACTTCACTTCCCACCATCTTTTAGAATCAAAGTTCATTTATCAATTGGGGTAAACATGAATTCACATAGTAATCTAATTTGTTTTCTTGATTAGGAACCATAAACACATTCTCCTCATTACAATAAATGAATTAATGCTTTGCTTTCATAAGAAAAACTTTTCTTTCTACCATTTTTAGAATTAAAGTTCATCTTTCCATTGGGATAAACATGGATTCACATAATAATCTCCTTTCTTTTAATGATTGGGCACCATAAATTCATTCTACTCATTGGAATAAATGAACTGATGCTTTGGTTTAATAGGAAAAACTTTCACCTCCCACCATTTTTTAGAATCAAAGTCCATCTATCAATTAGGATTAACACAAATTCATGTAATAATGTCCTTTGTTTTCATGATTAGGAACCATAAACACATCCTCTTCATTAGGATAAATGAATTAGTGCTTTGCTTTCATAAGAAAAACTTCTCTTTCTACCATTTTTTGAGTTAATGTTCTTCTTTCAATTGGGATAAACACAGATTCACATAATAATCCCCTTTCCTTTAATGATTGGGCACCACAAATTCATTCTACTCATTGGGATAAATGAATTGATGCTTTGGCTTCATAAGAAGAACTTCACCTCCCACCATTCTTTTAGAATCAAAGTTCATCTATCAATTGAGATAAAGACGAATTCACGTAACAATCTCCTTTGTTTTCATGATTAGGAACCATAAACACATTCTCCTCATTGAGATAAATGATAAATGAAAAACTTCTCTTTCTGCCATCTTTAGAATTAAAGTTCGTCTTTCGACTGGGATAAACACAGATTCACATAATAATCCCCTTTCTTTTAATGATTGGGCACCACAAATTCATTGCACTCATTGGCATAAATGAGTTAATGCTTTGGTTTGATAAGAAAAACTTCACTTCCCACCATTTTTTAGAATCGAAGTTCATCTATCAATTGGCACAAACATGAATTCATGCAATAATTTCCTTTGTTTTCATGATTAGGAACCATAAATACATTTTCCTTATAGGGACAAATGATATTGATGCCTTGGTTTCATAAAAAAAACTTAACTTTCTACCATGTTTAGAATTGAAGTTTGTCTTTCAATTGGGATAAACATGGATTCATATAATAATCTCCTTTCTTTTAATGATTGGGCACCACAAATTCATTCTCCTCATTGGGATAAATGAATTGATGCTTTAGTTTCAAAAGAAAAACTTCTCTTTCTACCATTTTTAGAATTAAAGTTCGTTTTTCAATTAGGATAAATATGGATTCGCATAGTAATCTCCTTTTTTTTAATGATTGGGCACCACAAATTCATTCTCCCTATTGGGATAAATGAATTGAAGCTTTGGTTTCATACGAAAAACTTCACCTCCCCCCATTTTTTAGAATCAAAGTTCATTTATCAATTGAGATAAAGATGAATTCACGTAACAATCTCCTTTATTTTCATGATTAGGAGCCATAACCACATTCTCCTCATTGGGATAAATGATATTGATGCCCTGGTTTCATAAGAAAAACTTCTTTTTTGGCCAGTTTTAGAATTAAATTACATCTTTCAATTGGGATAAACACGGATTCACATAATTATCCTCTTTCTTTTAATGATTGGGCACCACACATTCATTCCACTCATTGGGATAAATGAATTGATGCTTTAGTTTGATAAGAAAAACTTCACTTCCCACTATTTTTTAGAATCAAAGTTCGTCTATCAATTGTGGTAAACACAAATTCACCTAACAATTTCCTTTGTTTTCTTGATTAGGAATCGTGAACACATTCTCCTCATTAGGACAAATGATATTGATGCCTTGTTTCCGTAAAAATAACTTCACTTTCTACCTTTTTTAGAATTGAAGTTCGTATTTTAATTGGGATAAACATGGATTCACATAGTAATCTCATTTCTTTTAATGATTGGGCATCACAAATTCATTCTTCTCATCGGGATAAATGAATTGATGCTTTAGTTTCATAAGAAGTACTTCTTTTTTTACCATTTTTAGAATTAAAGTTTATCTTTCAATTGGTATAAACACATATTCAAATAATAATCTCTTTTCTTTTAATGATTGGGCGCCATAAATTCATTCCACTCATTGGGATAAATGAGTTGATGCTTTGGTTTGATAAGAAAAACTTCACTTCCTACCATTTTTTAGAATCAAAGTTTGTCTATCAATTGTGGTAAACATGAATTCACCTAACAATTTCCTTTGTTTTCATGATTAGGAATTGTGAAGACATTCTCCTCATTAGGACAAATGATATTGATGCCTTGTTTCCGTAAAAATAACTTCACTTTCTACCATTTTTAGAATTGAAGTTCGTATTTCAATTAGGATAAACATGGATTCACATAGTAATCTTATTTCTTTTAATGATTGGGCACCACAAATTTATTCTTCTCATCGGGATAAATGAATTGATGCTTTAGTTTCATAAGAAATACTTCTTTTTTTTACCATTTTTAGAATTAAAGTTCATTTTTCAATTGGGATAAACACAGATTCAAATAATAATCTTTTGCTTCTAATGATTGGGCACCATAAATTCATTCCAGTCATTGGGATAAATAAGTTGATGCTTTGGTTTGATAAGAAAAACTTCACTTCCCACCATTTTCTGGAATCAAAGTTCATCTATTAGTTGGGATAAACACGAATTCATGCAATAATCTCCTTTGTTTTCATGATTAGGAACCATAAACACATTCTCCTCATTGGGATAAATGAATTGATACTTTGCTTTCATACAAAAAACTTCTCTTTCTACCATTTTTAGAATTAAAGTTCATCTTTCAATTAGGATAAAGTTGGATTCACATAATAATCTCCTTTCTTTTAATGATTGGGTACTATAAATTCATTCTACTTATTAGGATAAATGAATTGATGCTTTGGTTTGGATTCACATAATAATCTCTTTTCTTTTAATGATTGGGCACCACAAATTCATTCTACTTATTAGGATAAATGAATTGATGCTTTGGTTTAATAAGAAAAACTTCACGTCCCACTATTTTTTAGAATCAAAGTCTATCTATCAATTGGGTTAAACATGAATTCACGTAATAATGTCCTTTGTTTTCAAGAATAGGAACCATAAACACATTCTCCTTATTAGGATAAATGAATTAATGCTTTGCTGTCATAAAAAAAACTTCTCTTTGTACCATTTTTATAATTATAGGTCTTTCAATTGGGATAAACAGGGATTCACATAATAATCTCCTTTCTTTTAATGATTGGGTATCACAAATTTATTCTACTCATTAGGATAAATGAATTGATGCTTTGGTTTTAAGAAAAACTTCACCTCCCACCATTTTTAGAATCAAAGTCCTTCTATTAATTGGGATAAATACGAATTCACATAATAATGTCCTTTGTTTTCATGATTAGGAACCATAAACACATTCTCTTTATTAGGATAAATGAATTAATGCTTTGCTTCCATAAGAAAAACTTCTCTTTCTATCATTTTTATAATTAATGTTCATCTTTCAATTGGGATAAATATGGATTCACATAATAATCTTCTTTCTTTTAATAATTAGGCACCACAAATTCAAACTATTCATTGGGATAAATGAATTGATGCTTTGGTTTCATAAGAAAAACTTCACCCCCACTATTTTTTTGAATCAAAGTTTGTCTATCAATTGAGATAAACATGAATTCACGTGATAATCTCCTTTGTCTTCATGATTAGGAACCGTAAACACATTCTCCTCTTTGGGATAAATGAATTGATACTTTGCTTTCATAAGAAAAGCTTCTCTTTTTACCAATTTTAGGATTAAAGTGCATCTTTCAATTAGGATAAACATGAATTAACATAATAATCTCCTTTCTTCTAATGATTAGGCACCACAAATTAATTCTACTCATTGTGATAAATGAATTGATGCTTTGGTTTCATAAGAAAAACTTGACCCCCACCATTTTTTAGAATCAAAGTTCATCTATCAATTGGGATAAACATGGATTCACAAAATAATCTCCTTTCTTTTAATGATTGGGCACCACAAATTCATTATACTCATTGGGATAAACGAATTGATGCTTTGGTTTGGGTTCACATAATAATCTCCTTTCTTTTAATGATTGGGCACCACAAATTCATTCTACTCATTGGGATAAATGAATTGATGCTTTGGTTTCATAAGAAAAACTTCACCTCCCACCATTTTTTTAGAATCAAAGTTCGTTTATCAATTGAGATGAAGACGAATTCACGTAACAATCTCTTTTGCTTTCATGATTAGGAACCATAAACACATTCTTCTAATTAGGATAAATGATATTGATGCCTTGGTTTTATAAGAAAAACTTCTCTTTCTACCATTTTTAGAATTAAAGTTTATCTTTGAATTGGGATAAACATGGATTCATATAATAATCCCCTTTTTTTTAATGATTAGGCACCATGAATTCATTCTACTCATTGGGTGAATGAATTGATGCTTTGGTTTGATAAGAAAAACTTCATCTCCTACCATTTGTTAGAATCAATGTTCATCTATCAATTAGGGTAAACATGAATTCATGTAATAATTTTTATTGTTTTCATGGTTACAAACCATAACCACATTCTCCTCATCGGGATAAATGATAATGATGCCTTGGTTTCATAAAAAAAACTTCACTTTCTACCATTTTTAGAATTAAAGTTCGTCTTTCAATTGGGATAAACATGAATTCACATAATAATCTCATTTCTTCTAATGATTGGGCACCACAAATTTATTCTCCTCATTGGGATAAATGAATCGGTGCTTTAGTTTCATAAGAAAAACTTCTCTTTCTACCATTTTTAGAATTGAAGTTAGTCTTTCAATTGCGATAAACATAGATTCACATAATAAACTCTTTTCTTTTAATGATTAGGCACCATAAATTCGTTGCACTTGTTGTGATAAATGAGTTGACGCCTAGGTTTGATAAGAAAAACTTCACTTCCCATCATTTTTTGGAATCAAAGTTCGTTTATCAGTTAGGATAACACGAATTCACATAATAATCTCCATTGTTTTCATGATTAGGAACCATAAACACATTCTCCTCATTGGGATAAATGAATTGATGCTTCACTTTCATAAGAAAAACTTCTCTTTCTACCATTTTTAGAATTAAAGTTCATCTTTTGATTAGGATAAACATAGATTCCCATAATAATCTCTTTTCTTTTAATGATTGGGCACCATAAATTCATTCCACTCATTGGGATAAATGAGTTGACGCTTTGGTTTGATAAAAAAAACTTCACTTCCCACCATTTTTCAAATCAAAGTTTGTTTATCAATTGGGATAAACATGAATTCACGTAATAATCTCCTTTGCTTTCATGATTAGAAACCATAAACACATTCTCCTCATTAGGATAAATGATATGATGCTTTAGTTTCATCGGAAAAACTTCTCTTTCTACCATTTTTAGAATTAAAGTTTGCCTTTCAATTGGGATAAACATAGATTCCCATAATAATCCCTTTTCTTTTAATGATTGGGCACCATAAATTCATTCCACTCATTGGGATAAATGAGTTGACGCTTTGGTTTGATAAAAAAAACTTCACTTCCCACCATTTTTTCGAATCGAAGTTTGTTTATCAATTGGGATAAACATGAATTCACGTAATAATCTCCTTTGTTTTCATGATTAGGAATAATGAACACATTCTTCTCATTGGGATAAATGATATTGATGCCTTGGTTCCGTAAAAAAACTTCACTTTCTAACATTTTTGGAATTGAAGTTTGTCTTTCAATTAGGATAAACACGGATTCACATAGTAATCTCATTTCTTTTAATGATTGGGCACCATAAATTCATTCTCCTCATCGGGATAAATGAATTGATGCTTTGCTTTCTTAAGAAAAACTTCTCTTTCTACCACTATTAGAATTAAAGTTCGTCTTTCAATTGGGATAAACACGAATTCACATAGTAATCTCCTTTCTTTTAATGATTGGGTAGCACAAATTCATTCTCCTATTGGGATAAATGACTTGATGCTTTGGTTTCATAAGAAAAACTTTACCTCCCCCATTTTTTAGAATAAAGTTCATCTATCAATTGAGATAAAGACGAATTCACGTAACAATCTTCTTTGTTTTCATGATTAGGAACCATAACCACATTCCTCTCATTGGGATAAATGATATTGATGCCCTGGTTTCATAAGAAAAACTTCTTTTTCGACCATTCTTAGAATTAAAATACGTCTTTCAATCGAGCTAAACATGGATTCACATAATTATCCTCTTTCTTTTAATGATTGGGCACCACACATTCATTCCACCCATTGGGATAAATGAATTGATGCTTTGGTTTGATAAGAAAAACTTCACTCCCCACATTTTTTAGAATCAAAGTTCGTCTATCAATTGTGGCAAACACGAATTCACGTAACAATTTCCTTTGTTTTCATGATTAGGAATAATGAACACATTCTTCTCATTGGGATAAATGATATTGATGCCTTGGTTCCGTAAAAAAACTTCACTTTCTAACATTTTTGGAATTGAAGTTTGTCTTTCAATTAGGATAAACACGGATTCACATAGTAATCTCATTTCTTTTAATGATTGGGCACCATAAATTCATTCTCCTCATCGGGATAAATGAATTGATGCTTTAGTTTCATAAGAAAAACTTCTCTTTCAAACATTTTTAGGATTAAAGTTCATCTTTCAATTAGGATAAACGCAGATTTAAATAATAATCTCTTTTTTTTTAATGATTGGGCACCACAAATTCATTCCACTCATTGGGATAAATGAGTTGACACTTTGGTTTGATAAGAAAAACTTCACTTCTCACCATTTTTTGGAATCAAAGTTCATCTATCAGTTGGGATAAACACAAATTCATGTAATAATCTCCTTTGTTTTCATGATTAGGAACCATAAACACATTTTTCTCATTAGGATAAATGAATTGATGCTTTGCTTTCAAAAGAAAAACTTCTTTTTCCACCATTTTAAGAATTAAAGTTCCTCTTTCAATTAGGATAAACATGGATTCACATAATAATCTCTTTTCCTTTAATGATTGGGCACCACAAATTTGTTCTACTCATTGGGATAAATGAATTGATGCTTTGGTTTAAAAAGAAAAAACTTCACCTCCCACCATTTTTTGGAATCAAAATCTATCTATCAATTGTGATAAACATGAATTCACGTAATAATGTCCATTGTTTTCATGATTAGGAATCATAAACACATTCTCCCCATTAGGATAAATGGATTAATGCTTTGCTTTCATAAGAAAAACTTCTCTTTCTAACATTTTTAGAATTAAAGTTCGTCTTCAATTGGGATAAATATGGATTCACATAATAGTCTCTTTTCTTTTAATGATTGGGCACCACAAATTCATTCTATTCATTGGGATAAATGAATTAATGCTTTAGTTTCAAAAGAAAAACTTCAACCCCTATCATTTTTAGAATCAAAGTTCATCTATCAATTGGGATAAACATAAATTCACGTAGTAATCTCCCTTGTCTTTATGATTAGGAACCGTAAACACATTCTCTTCATTGGGATAAATGAACTGATGCTTTCCTTTCATAAGAAAAACTTCTCTTTCTACCTTTTTTAGAATTAAAGTACATCTTTCAATTAGGATAAACATGGATTCACATAATATTCTCCTTTCTTTCAAAGATTAGGCACCATAATTCATTCTACCCATTGGGATAAATGAATTGATGCTTTGGTTTGGATTCATATAATAATCTCCTTTCTTTTAATGATTGGACACCACAAATTCATTCAACTCGTTAGTATAAATGATTGATGCTTTGGTTCCATAAGAAAACTTCACCTCCCAACACTTTTTAGAATCAAAGTTTGCCTATCAATTGAGATAAAGATGAATTCACGTAACAATCTCCTTTGTTTTCATGATTAAGAACCATAAACACATTCTCCTCATTGGGATAAATGATATTGATGCCTTGGTATCATAAGAAAAACTTCTTTTTCTACCATTTTTAGAATTAAAGTTTGTCTTTCACTTGGGATAAACACAAATTCACATAATAATCTCCTTTCTTTTGCTGATTGGGCATACAAATTCATTCTCCTCATTGGGATAAATGAATTGATGCTTTAGTTTCATAAGAAAAACTTCTCTTTCTACCACTTTTAGAATGGAAGTTTATCTTTCAATTGGGATAAACAGGGATTCACATCACAATCACCTTTTTTTTAATGATTGGGCACTGGAAATTCATTCTACTCATTGGGATAAGTGAATTGATGCATTGGTTTCATAAGAAAAAACTTTACTTCCCACCATTTTTTAGAATCAAAGTTCGTCTATCAGTTGGGATAAACATGAATTCATGTAATAATCTCCTTTGTTTTCATGATTAGGAACCATAAACACATTCCCTTCATTGGGATAAATGTTTTGCAAGAAAAATTTCTTTTTCCACCATTTTTAGAATTAAAGTTCATCTTTCAATTGGGATAAATGCATATTCACATAATAATCCCTTTTCCTTTAATGATTAGGCACCATAAATTAATTCCACTCATTTGGATAAATGAATTGATTCTTTGGTTTGATAAGAAAACCCACTATTTTTTAGAATCAAAGTTTGTCTATCAATTGGGATAAACACGAATTCACGTAATAATTTCCTTTGTTTTCATGATTAGGGACCGTAAACACATTCTCCTCATTGGGATAAATGATATTGATGCCTTGGTTTCATAAGAAAAATGTCTTTTTCTACCATTTTTAGAATTAAAGTTTGTCTTTCAATTGGGTGAAACACGAATTCACATAATAATCTCCTTTCATTTAATGATTGGGCACCACAAATTCATTCTACCCATTGGGATAAATGAATTAATGCTTTGGTTTGGATTCACATAATAACCTCCTTTCTCTTAATGATTGGGCACCATAAATTCATTCTACTTATTTGGATAAATGAATTGATGCCTTGGTTTGATAAGAAAAACTTCACCTCCCACCATTTTTTAGAATCAAAGTTCATTTATCAATTGGGGTTGTAAACACGAATTCACGCAATAATTTCCTTTCTTTTCATGATTAGGAACCCTAAACACATTCTCCTCAATGGGATAAATGATATTGATGCCTTTGTTTCATAAGAAAAACTTCTCTTTCTACCATTTTTAGAATTAAAATTCATTTTTCAATTGGGATAAACATGGATTCACATAATAATTCTTTTCTTTTAATCATTGGGCGCCACAAATAGATGAATTAATGCTTTGGTTTCACAAAGAAAACTTCTTTTCCCACCACTTTTAGAACCAAAGTTCGTCTATCAGTTGGGATAAACACAAATTCATGTAGTAATCTCCTTTGCTTTCATGATTGGGAACCATAAACACTTTCTCCTCTTTGGGATAAATGATATTGATGCCTTGGTTTCATAAGAAAAACTTTTCTTTCTACCATTTTTAGAATTGAAGTTCGTCTTTCAATTGGGATAAACACAGATTCACGTAATAATGGCCTTTTTTTTAATGATTGGGCACCATAAATTCATTCTACTCATTGTGATAAATGAATTGATGCTTTGGTTTAATAAGAAAAATTTCACCTCCCACCATTTTTTAGAATCAAAGTCCATCTATCAACTGGGATAAATATGAATTCACGTAATAATGTCCATTGTTTTCATGATTAGGAACTATAAACTCATTCTCCTCATTAGGATAAATGAATTAATGCTTTGCTTTCATAAGAAAAACTTCTTTTTCTACCATTTTAGAATTAAAGTTCATCTTTCAATTGGGATAAACATGGATTCACATAATAGTCTCCTTTCTTTTAATGATTGGGCACCACAAATTCATTCTACTCATTGGGATAAATGAATTGATGCTTTGGTTTCATAAGGAAAACTTCACCTCCCACCATTTTTTAGAATCAAAGTTCATCTATGAATTGAGATAAAGACAAATTCACGTAACAATCTCCTTTGTTTTCATGATTAGGAACCATAAACACATTCTTCTTATTGGGATAAATGATATTGATGCCTTGGTTTCATAAGAAAAACTTCTTTTTCTACTATTTTTAGAATTAACGTTCGTCTTTCAGTTGGTTGAAACATGGATTTACATAATAATCTCCCTTCTTTTAATGATTAGGCACCACAAATAAATTCAATCTATTGGGATAAATGAATTGATGCTGTGGTTTGGATTCACATACTAATCTCCTTTCCTTTAATGATTTGGCACCACAAATTCATTTTACTCATTTGGATAAATGAATTGATGTTTTCATTTAATAAGAAAAAATTCACTTCCCACCATTTTTTAGAATCAAAGTTCGCCTATCAATTGGGGTAAACATAAATTCATGTAATAATTCCCTTTGTTTTCATGATTAGGAACCATAAACACATTCTCCTCATTGGGATAAATGATATTGATGCCTTTGTTTCATAAGAAAAACTTCTCTTTCTATCATTTTTAGAATTAAAGTTCGTCTTTCAACGGGATAAACATGGATTCATATAATAATCTCTTTTCTTTTAATGATTGGGCACCACAAATTGATTCCACTTATTGGGATAGATGAATTGATGCTTTGGTTTCATAAAGAAAACTTTTTTTCCCACCATTTTTTAGAACCAAAGTTCGTTTATCAGTTAGGATAAACACAAACTCAAGTAGTAATCTCCTTTGTTTTCATGAGTGGGAACCATAAACACTTTCTCCTCGTTGGGATAAATGATATTGATGCCTTGGTTTCATAAGAAAAACTTTTCTTTCTACCACTTTTAGAATTGAAGTTCGTCTTTCAATTGGGATAACACCGATTCATATAATAATCTCTTTACTTTTGATGATTGGGCACCATAAATTCAGTTTTCTCATTGGGATAAATGAATTGATGCTTTAGTTTCATAAGAAAAACTTCTCTTTCTACCATGTTTAGAATGAAAGTTCATCTTTCAATTGGGATAAATAGAGATTCATATAGTAATCACCTTTCTTTTAATGATTGGGCATTGCGAATTCATTCTACTCATTGGGATAAGTGAATTGATGCATTAGTTTCATAAGAAAAAACTTCACTTCCCACCATTTTTTAAAATCAAAGTTCATCTATCAATTAGGATAAGCATGAATTCATGTAATAATCTCCTTTATTTTCATGATTAGGAACCATAAACACATTCTACTCATTGGGATAAATGAATTAATGCTTTGCTTTCATAAGAAAAACTTTTCTTCATATCATTTTTAGGGTTAAAGTTTGTTTTTCAATTAGGATAAACATGGATTCACATAATAATCTCCTTTCTTCTAATGATTGGGCACAACAAATTTATTCTACTCATTGGGATAAATGAATTGATGCTTTGGTTTAATAAGTAAAACTTCACCTCCCACCATTTTTTAGAATCAAAGTTCATGTATCAATTGGGATAAACACGGATTCACATAATAATCTCCTTTGTTTTCATGATTTGAAACCATAAACACATTCTCCTCATTAGGATAAATGAATTAATGCTTTGCTTTCATGAGAAAAACTTCTCTTTCTTGCATATTTAGAATCAAAGTTTATTTTTCAGTTGGGATAAACACGGATTTACATAATAATCTTCTTTCTTTTAATGATTGGGCGCCACAAACTCATTCTACTCATTGGGATAAATGAATTAATGCTTTGTTTCCATAAGAAAAACTTCATTTGCCGCCATTTTTTAAAACCAAAGTTCATCTGTCAATTAGGATAAACACGAATTCACGTAATAATTTCCTTTGTTTTAATGATTAGGAACCATAAACACATTATGTTCTTTGGATAAAAGAATTGATGCTTTAGTTTGATAAAAAAAACTTCACTTCCCACCTTTTTTTAGAATCAAAGTTCATCTATCAATTGGGGTAAACACGAATTCACATAATAATTTTCTTTGTTTTCATGATTAGGAACCATAAACATATTCTCCTCATTAGGATAAATGATATTGATGCCTTTGTTTCATAAGAAAAACTTCTCTTTCTACCTT
Organism: Adansonia madagascariensis; assembly: GCA_038381835.1. Lineage (NCBI taxonomy): Eukaryota > Viridiplantae > Streptophyta > Magnoliopsida > Malvales > Malvaceae > Adansonia > Adansonia madagascariensis. Next base: position 13,588 of record JBBYHL010433779.1, read on the forward strand.
TTTATAATTAAAGTTCTTCATTCAATTGGGATAAACATGGATTTACATAGTAATTGCCTTTCTTTTAATGATTGGGCACTGCAGATTCATTCTACTCATTGGGATAAGTGAATTAATGCATTGGTTTCATAAGAAAAAACTTTAGTTCCCATTATTTTTTAGAATCAAAGTTCGTCTATCAGTTGGGATAAACACGAATTCATGTAATAATCTCCTTTGTTTTTATGATTAGGAACCATAAACACATTCTCCTCATTGGGATAAATGTTTCATAAGAAAAACTTCTCTTTCCACCATTTTTAGAATTAAAGTTTGTCTTTCAATTAGGTTAAATGTGGATTCACATAATAATCTCCTTTCTTTTAATAATTGGGCACCACAAATTCATTCCACTCATTTGGATAAATGAATTGATTCTTTGGTTTGATAAGAAAACCCACCATTTTTTAGAATCAAAGTTTGTCTATCAATTGGGGTAAACATAAATTCACGTAATAATTTTCTTTGTTTTCATGATTAAGGACCGTAAACACATTCTCCTCATTGGGATAAATGATATTGATGCCTTGGTTTTATAAGAAAAACTTCTCTTTCTACCATTTTTAGAATTAAAGTTTGTCTTTCAATTGGGATAAACACGGATTCACATAATAATCTCCTTTCTTTTAATGATTGGGCACCACAAATTCATTCCACTCATTTGGATAAATGAATTGATTCTTTGGTTTGATAAGAAAAACTTCACTTCTCACCATTTTTTAGAATCAAAGTTTGTCTATCAATTGGGTAAACATGAATTCACGTAATAATTTCCATTGCTTTCATGATTAGGAACCATAAACACATTCTCCTCATTATGAATTGATGCTTTGCTTTGACAAGAAAAACTTCTTTTTCTACCATTTTTAAAATTAAAGTTCATCTTTCAATTGGTAAAAACATGGATTCACATAACAATCTCCTTTCTTTTAATGATTGGGCACCACAAATTCATTTTACTTATTGGGATAAATGAATTGATGCTTTGGTTTAATAAGAAAAACTTCACCCCCCACGATTTTTTAGAATCAAAGTTCATATATCAATTGGGATAAACATGAATTTACTTAATAATGTCCTTTGTTTTCATGATTAGGAACAATAAACACATTCTTCTCATTAGGATAAATGAATTAATGCTTTGCTTTCATAAGAAAAACTTCTCTTTCTACCATTTTTAGAATTAAATTTCATTTTTCGATTGGGATAAACACAGGTGCATATAATAATCTCCTTTCTTTTAATGATTTGGCACTAAAAATTCATTCTACTCATTGGGATAAATCAATTGGTGCTTTGGTTTCATAAGAAAAACTTTACTTCCCACCATTTTTTAGAATCAAAGTTTGTCTATTAGTTAGGATAAACACGAATTCACATAGTAATCCCCTTTGTTTTCATGATTAGAAACTATAAACACTTTCTCATCATTGGGATAAATTATATTAATGCCTTAGTTTCATAAGAAAAACTTCATTCTAGCATTTTTAGAATTGAAGTTTGTCTTTCAATTTGGATAAACATGGATTCACATGATAATCTCCTTTCTTTTAATGATTGGACACCGCAAATTCATTCTCCTTATTGGGATTATTGAATTGATGCTTTGGTTTCTTAAGAAAAACTTCTCTTTCTACCTTTTTTAGAATTGAAGTTCATCTTTCAATTGGATAAACACGAATTCACATAGTAATCGCTATTTTTTAATGATTGGGCATCGCAAATTCATTCTACTCATTGGGATAATTGAATTGATGCTTTGGTTTCATAAAAAAAAACTTCACTTGCCACCATTGTGTAGAATCAAAGTTCATCTATCATTGGGATAGACATGAATTCAAGTAATTATAGATACCTTATTTTGTCCGGGCTAATTTTTAGCAATCTGAAGCATGGACGTGAGAAGATGCAATGGTTGTCACCTGATGAAAAAGTATTTTGAGGAGGTCAAGAAGGCCTAAGTATCATATCAAAGGTAAATGCAAAGATGTGGCATCAAATGACGTAGTTTAAGGTATCCGGCGATAATAGATATGAGAAAATTCATAATTTTACTTGAATGTATCGCTACATGGTTCTCATGTATTGGTACAATGCTCAAACATGCCAAAAATTTGAAATATCCACATTTGTATCGATACAACATGTAGAATGCACTTGTCAAATAGTGTATTGAGTTATGTCTTTTTGTTGTCATGAATAAATATTGCCTTATTTCTTTTAACCCCAGTACAATTCACATTGTACTTGTCATTTAGTTGATAATGTTTGATAATTAACTGAAATATGCATCAGGACATCTTGATATTACATCGAAACAAAAAGAAAAGCATATGAATTATGCTTATGCCCTGATCGTCAAGATCATGCACTTTTCGCGTCCAAACACCTGTTCAGCATAACCATACACCAAATCGTTTCTTGCTTTCACAAGCCACATCTAAAGAAAAACCATTTTAAGATAACCAAAAATCGACCCATGCATTCTATCATAATCCTATCAAAACCAGAGACAAAAACCTAATCAGGCAAACAGTCTCCAAATTATTGACAATGCCTTCTAATTGTCAAGAAAACGATTGAGCCTCTTGAATTAGGAAATGCAACAATCTAAATTCTTAGGAATAGATTTTTGGTCATATCCCAGTGGAGCTGGGACAACCTATAATCCCTAGCGGGATAAGGAAAATTCCAGTCCATAGTGGCAACAAGGATGAATCGCCATCCCTATGAGAGTCTGAATGATGTGGAAGGAGAACTTAAGCTATCTCCTATAGTAGACTTCACACCATGCAATCATGATAGCATTTCATATCATGCACTCATATTACCATCATACATCATTTTTACACTATCATTTCTAGCCAGGTTTGCAAAACCTCGAAAGAATTCCTAGTAGGAACTCTAAGCTTCGTAAACCAAGTGTCATTCAAGTAAGGTCCTTTTCTTCTCATCACCTCATGTCAAAACCCTTTTTATCAAGCAACAATTGTAAAAAACTTTTGTCGAGAACATTCATCAGAAGCTTTGTCAAGAATTTTGTCAAGAACTAGTGCCAAAACCTTTTTTAACAAGAAATTTTGTCATGAACTTCTGTTAAGAAAAGCTTGTATTAGAAGTTTTATTGAAAACTTTGTCGGCACCCTTTTAAAGCCTACAAGTCAGTGGCACCCTTTAAAAGCCCATAAGTAAGTGGCACCCTTTAAAAGCCCACAAGTAAGTGGCACCTTTTTAAAGCCCACAAGTCAGTGGCACCTTTTTAAAGCCCACAAGTCAGTGGCACCCCTTTTAAAGCCCACAAGTCAGTGGCACCACTTAAAAGCCCATAAGTCAGTGGCACCTCTTAAAAGCCCACAAGTTAGTGGCACCCCTTTTAAAGCCCACAAGTCAGTGGCACCCCTTAAAAGCCTACAAGTCAGTGGCACCTCTTTCAAAGCCCACAAGTCAGTGGCACTTCTTAAAAGCCCACAAGTCAATGGCACCCTTTTCAAGCCCATAAGTTAGTGGTACCCCTTAAACGCCCACACTAGCTGGTGGCACCCAAGTTCGAGTTAAAGCCTGCATAAATTGGCAATACCCAAGTCAAAGCCCACATGAGCTAGTGGCACCCAAGTCTAAGTCAAAGCCTGTACGAGCTAGCGGCACCTAAGTTAAAGCCCACATGAGCTGGTGGCACCCAAGTCAAAGCCCATATGAGCTGGTGGCACCCAAGTCAAAGCCCACATGAGCTGGTGGCACCCAAGTTCGAGTTAAAGCTCGCATAAGTTAACGGTACCCGAGTTAAAGCCCACACAAGCTGGTGGCACCAAGTTTAAGTCAAAGCCCACATAAGTTGGCGGCACCAAGTTTTAGTCAAAGCCCGCACAAGCTGGCAGACTCATAGCAAAATCCACGTTACTCTATACCTATCTAAGGGGTCAAACCTTAAAAAACCTAACACTGTAGTGTTCTAGAAGTGTTAATCCTCGCCGGACAAAATAATGTCTATTTGCCTTTGCCCTGTTCCTAATTCTCAGCAACGGTCAAAGAGGGGCAACTGTAGACACCCTATATTGTTCGGGCTAATTTGTAGCAATTTGGAGCATAGACGTGAGAGGGTGCGATGATCACTAGGCGACATTTATTTTGTGGAGGTCAAGAAGGCCTAGGGGTCATATCAAAGGCAAATGCAAAGATGTGGCATCAAATGACATAGTTCAAGGTATCTAGGGACAAAAGATATGAGAAAATTCATAATTTTACTTAAATGTATTGATACATGGTTATCATGTATCGATACAATGCTCCAACGTGCCAAAAATTTGAAATGTCACCATTTGTATTGATACAACATATAGATGTATCGATGCATAAGCCTCTATATCGGTACAAGACCTTATGTATTGATACTAGGCCATGCCAGGACCAAAACATGCATTTTGTCAAAAAATGTATCGATACATATCAACATGTATCAATATAGTGGTTCATAGTATCGATACAATGATCATTGTATCGATATAATATTCATTGTATCAATACCATCAAGGTTTTTGGACCAAATGTATAGATACATGCAGGCCATTTTCACGGTCTGTGAATTTTTGACTCATCCACCATTGATCCAAAACTCAATTTTAACTCATTTCTTTGCATCAACAAAGATCAAAACCCATATCAAATTATGAATTTGGACTTTTGAATTAATCAAAACATTTTTTTTTGAAGTCTAAATTGGATCAACAAGGGTTAATATCACATGATCACCCTACTCCCTAGCTTGTTGGCCAATATCACCATCAGCCACCCTATTTGCTAGAAAATTATTTCAGCATTTAAACCAGCCACCCTATGGCCATCACATTGGCAGCAGGTTGCTCTTTACAGCTATCCTATAGCCATAATGTTGACATCACTTTGTTCTCTTTAAGAAATAACCAGAAAAACCTCTAATTTAGCTCCAAAAGGCTGGTATAAATGGACCACTTCTATCTCAGCAGAAAGAGGTTAGATTCTAGCTTGTTTCAGCTTTCGAAAACACATTCACACATCAAAAAAACCAAATCCCGTAGCTCTTCACCCACCAGCCAAAAACAGCCCCAAAACAGTCACTCTCAGCCTCTACATGTTCTAAAAATTACCCTTATCCATACCATAACCAAAACCTTATTGTTTCTCTCTTTTTCTTGCTTATTTACAATAAGGAAAAGAGGGAAATTCAAGCCATCTCTGTTGCTCAAACTATTTGGCCAAAATTGGAATTTTATTAGTATAACTTCCTACTTTATTACTTATATTTTTTGTTTTTTAGCACTTTCATCATTTTAGTGAGCTCTCCATGTTTCCATCATGCTCTTACGATTATCATGCATTATTGTGGCATTTGGTTGTGGTAGTTTAAGATTTGGATGTCTTAATGCCCCTTTTATGTGCAAA
>JBBYHL010433788.1:0-52500 GCA_038381835.1 Adansonia madagascariensis
GTCATTTGATGCCACATCTTTGCATTTACCTTTGATATGATCCCTAGGCCTTCTTGACATCCTCAAAATACTTTTTCACTGGGCGACGATCATGGCCCCCTCTTACATCCATGCTCAAGATTGCTAAAAATTAGTCCAGACAAAATAAGGTGTCTACAAGCATCACAATGGAGAAAATTACCAAAATACCTTTAGAGTATACCTTCTATGTGAAAGTATCGCAATAACCTTAATAGACCTTAAAATTACCTTAGAAAGCTAAACTAATCCCAAAAATTCACTTTTAGCGTAAAAGCATCTCGATGAAGAAAATTATCAAAATGCCCCTAAGATATACCTTCGATATGAAAGTATCCCGGTAACTCTAATGGACCTTACAATGATCTTGGAAGGATAAACTAATCCTAAATATTCACCTATGGCATAAAAGCATCCCAATGAGAAAAATTACCAAAAATGCCCCTAATGGTATACCTTCAACATGAAAGTATCTCGGTAACCCTAATGGACCTTAAAATGATCTTGGAAGGCTAAACAAATCCTAAATATTCACTATTGACATAAACCATCTCGATGAGAAAAATTAGCAAAATGCTTCTAGGATATACCTTCGACGTAAAAGTATCTTGGTAACCTTAATGGACCTTAAAATGATATTGAAAGGCTAAACTAATATAAATAGTCACATTTGGCATAAAAGCATCTTGTCGACAAAAATTATCAAAACGCCCTTAGGGTATTCCATTGATGTGAAAGTATCTCGATAACCCTAATAAACCTTAAAATGATCTTGGAAGGCTAAACTAATCCTAAATATTCATCGTTGAGAAAAATTACCAAAATACTCTTAGGGTATACCTTCGATGTGAAAGTATCTCGATAACCCTAATGGACACTATAATGATAATGAAATTATGAATTTACCCTAAATGAGGAAACTAAAATTCAAATTTTAAAAATTACAATTAAGCCCCTAAACTTTTAAAAATTGCATTTTGTACCTGATGAAAAATCGAGAGGATACAAAAAGTTTTGGAAATTTCTATACCCCTATGGAAGGCCATAGGAATAATAGAAATCTTTAAAAGTAATAAATTGGATTGTTTTGGAAATTTCTATACCTTTATTTATCCCAAAACTTTTCTAAATTTTCATTTTTAGTCCCTACATGATAAAATAACCTAAAAATCATAAAAATCACATGAAATAATGCATGAAGAATACAACAAATATATCAACAAGAATTCGGCCAAACACTTCGGCCTTAAAACAAAAATTTTTCTACATTTTGCGAAATAGCCCCAAAACTTTATAAAACTGCATTTTGACCCCTATCTGATTAAACATTACAACAAATCATCAAACCAGTTGAGAATCTACAAAAAAAAAAGCATGGCAAGAATATGTACAAAGGTTCAGCCAAGCACATTTAGCCATAGTGCATAATTTTTCATATTTTGCAATTTAGTCAATAAACTTAAAATTCCAAAATGACCCGTAAAATATTGAAATACCTAAAACATGCTTACAAACTCATAGATCAAAAATCTCATGGCTTACAAAGCTCTTGGTCAAGCCAAAAGTATCATATAAAAACTTCTACAACTTTTGCAATTTAGTCCCTATGTTTACTAATATTACAAAATAATCTAAAAATCATGAAATCAAAACAAAAAATAAGGATGAAATCATCATTATCAACTCCAATCAGATTTGGTCAAGGTGAAAATAACAAATCTAAACATGTTTTCATAAAAAAATCATGGAAATAAACATGAATAATTATTACTAATCTTAAACCAAAGTAAAATTATAAACTAAATATAATAATATTCTAATCAACACATGAATACCAAAATAACATAAAAAATCATCATAAATATAACAAAATCAAAATCATAACAACAATAATAATATATTATATATACATATAACAAAATTAACCAAAAAAACTGAAAAAACAAAATAAAACTTTTAAAGCCACCATGTTTAGCTTTTCCACATGGATGTGAACCCATGACCCTTAACACAATTTTGGCTTATGACTAAGAATGAAAATGAATCAAAATGAAGAAAAGAAAAGAAAACAAGTATTATACCTTAAAGAAAAGTTTGAAAAAAATCTAAGTAAAATGCATATTTTCTAGTGTTTTTTTAACCAAGCCTAAAAATCCTCAAAAAACTAAAACCACCTTTATTTATAGAGATGGAGGATGACCAAATGGTGGCGAAAATACCATGGGCCAAAATTCCCTAGAATTTTCTAAAGATTTTCTTTTTTATTTTATTTTATTTATTTATTTATTAAATTTCATTTGATTTTTGGCAACTTAATTTGATTTAAATTTATTATTTTTGTCTTATTATGAGTGATATCACGCATGACATCATTCATTTCTAGAGATTTTGTGAGATATTTTTAATATATGTAAAATTATATTATAAAAAAGACTAAATTATTAAAATTAAAAAATTATGTATTTGAAATAAAATTTTTTATGATCAATTTAATTTAATTAAACAATAAAAGCAATTTTTAATTTAAAGGAAAAAAATAAAAAGTAGCAACTCATAAAATTTTACGGGAAAAACTCTTATAAAAAAATTATCGTATATGAAAAAAATATAAAACTTATAAAATAAATTAAATTCTTACAAACTGATTTAATAGGGATTAAAAAATAATATTTAAAGAATTTTAAAAATTATAAACTGAAAAAGTCTTACGAAAAAAATTTACGAATTAAAAAATTTTTCATCTTGGAAACAAAAATATTTTGATAGAAAATGTAAAATTCATGAAATAAAATTATTTTTTCAAAACTGATTTAATATGAATTAAATAATAATATTTGAAATTTTTTAAAAATTAGAAACTCAGAAAAATGTTCTCGAAAAAATTCAGCTTCGTATCTCAATAATAGGAAAAATTCTAAAACTTATAAAATAAATTGAATTTTTTCGAAAAATTTTAAAAATTATAAACCTAGAAAAATCCTTCCGAAAAATTTACGAAGTATTTTGAAAATGAAGGAAATTATGGAAGAAAATGCAAAACTCATAAAATAGAATGAATTTTGAAAAACTGATTTAATATAAATTTAATAAAGATGTTTGAAGAATTTTAAAAATCCTAAACTCAAAAAGGTCCCTTCAAAAAAATTTATGGAGTAGAAAACTCTGAATCTTGGAAACAAGGGAAAATTATGAAAGAAAATACAAAACTCATAAAATAAAATAAAAGTTTTGAAACTGATTTAGTATAAATTAAATAATAATATATGAAAGATTTTTAAAAATTATAAACTTAGAAAAGTCTTCCCAAAAAATTTATAGAGTAGAAAACCCCGTATTTTGGAAACGAGAAGAAAATGTAACACTCATAAAATAAAATGAATTTTGAAACACTTATTTATGGGTAAAGAAATGTGAATTTTTAAAGAATTTTGAAGTTTAAAACTAGAGAAGATTCCATCAAAAATTTTATAAATAAAGAAAAGCTCGTATTTTAAAACCAAAAATAATTTCAAAAATATGTTCAAATTTTATAAAAATGAATTTTATCCATCACATTAATCAAAATATTAATTTATAAAAATAAAGATGAAAATATGAAATCCAAAGTAATTTTTTCCGAAAAAAGTTTACGAGTATGTTACTCGCGATACTGCAAAAAATTCAAAATTAATTATAAAAATGGACAATTTGACACGTTGTGGTATACAATGCCAATATGAATTTTCTCTTGATTATTTTTTATTTTTCAAAGTGCATATCGGCTTAAATACTACACTGGTATTGATAAAAGTATACGACAGTCAACTTCCAAGTTTAACAAAAAAATTCTCAATAAATTTCTAAAAATGAGAAGTTTGACTATAATAACACAGAAACAAATTTCAAAATTTCAAAAGTATAAGGTTAAAAGCTAATTATTTTACCTTGAATTTGTCTTTTTTATCTAAGATATATTTTGTACAACCCTTGAAATGGCGCTAATTTTGTCACATGCACTTGCGGTCATTTAAGCACATTTAAATAGGTCTTGAAAATGTACATTCCCCTTGAAGAAAATTTACCTCTAGTGGAAAAGTGCCTAATTTTATATCTCGGATGTTTTTGGAATAACAAGGAAGGGGGCCCGGACAAAATTAGGTGTCTATAGCTACCCCTCTTTGACCGTTGCTAAGAATCAGAAGCAGGGCAAAAACCTAATAAACACAATTTTGTTCAGGCCTTGCAAAAGTTTTCAAAAATAGTTCTTTTTAACCATCAAAATTTAAAAAGTATCCATTAAATCAAAAATAATAGCAAACAAATATTTCTTTTTTGCACCACATATATACATCAACAGAAATAAACCTATGAAAACTTTATCGATCTTTCTACTTAACTGGAAAAAATTAATTTACACCTATGACAAACTTCGTCGATCATTTTATTTAATCAAACAAAATTAATTTACACCTATGAAAAACTTCGTCGATCATTCTACTTAACTGAACGAAGTAGGACATTACACTTCATTGGTTCCCAACCAAGTGAAGTTGACTAATAACAAATGAACCTTTCCTCTTGTACAACTTTGGCATAGAAGCATCCCGGTGATCACAAAGGATTTGGTTCTAACATAAATGAACCTAGTACACTTTACTAGTGATCATAAAGGATTTAGTTCTAATTTCTATGGATGCTTCAAATATCGCCATCAAAGACTTTGAAAGGATGCTACTGTCGACTGACTACCATTTCAGTTAGCAATGTCGGGCATAGATTTTGAAAGGTTTTTATTAAGGATGAAAACTTTTGAATGCTTTGAATATCACCATTGAAGGCTTTGAAAGGATGCCACTATCGAATGACTACCCTTCTGGCCAGCTACGATCAAGTATAGTTTTTGGAAGGTTTCATTAAGGACGAAATCTTTTGAATGCTTCGAATATCACCATTGAAGACTTTGAAAGGATGCCACTATCAACTGACTACCATTCAGGCCAGCTATGTTGGGCATCTTTTTAGAAGGTTCCATTAAGAACGAAAACTTCTGAATGCTTTGAATATCACCATCGAAAACTTTGAAAGGAAGCTATTGTTAACTGACTACTATTCAGGCCAGCTACGTCAAGCATAGATTTTAAAAGGTTTCATTAAGAATGAAAACTTCTGAATGCTTTGAATATCACCATCAAAGACTTTGAAAGGATGCTAGTGTTGAATGACTACCATTGTGGCCAGCTACGTTAGGCATAGATTTTAGAAGGTTTCATTGAGAATGAAAACTTTGAAAAGATGCCACATTGACTCACTATGATTCTAGCCAGCTACATTAGGCATAGATTTTGGAAGATTTCATTAAGAACCAAACTTCTGAATGCTTTAAATACCACCATCGAAGCATTTAAAACATTTTTGAATTACTTCGAATATTGCCCTTGAAGCATCTTTAAAGCCTTTTTCACCTAGCTTACGATAGGATCGAGTGAGAAGGTGACAGATTTCTGAAAAGAATCATTCAATCTTCCTTGAAAAGTCATTAAATATCAAATATCAAATTACTATTTATTTATTCAAAGATATAATTTATGTAATTGGATAAATATCTATCCAAGGCATATTCATAAACTTCTATTAAAATGATGAAAAGTATCATCATTCATCAAAATTCTAGGATTTATAGAATGAGATCACCTTCTCATTCTGACCTGGGAAAAGTTTACTTGATCAAAATCTATGAAAATTCCAAAACAATTTCAACAATGAATTTTCCAATAGCAAGAATAATGGATATGATATCACTATCATGATGCTAAAGCTTTCTTGTGATTGATGAGCACCATTAGGGACTTCTTTGAATGAGATGAAAAAATGAACTTAGAGGCACAAATGGGGTGGCATTGCTAAAATTTGTCTTAAAGAAATTTATATAACAAAGTCAAGGTTTATCAAAAACAAATTCAGATGGATGTTCATTTCATAGGAGTTCTTTGAAAGACAAACAATCAAGTTATAACATCTGTAGACATCTCATTTTGGACTAGTTTTTGGAATCTTAGGAGTTAAGTAAAAGATGATAAAATCAAAAAATAGAAATAAAAGTTAGGAGACGACTACCGGGTGCTGTGTCACTAGGCACTATTAGGCGACACGGTGCCAGGCAAAAAACATTTTTTAGGAAGGTCTGAAATGCCTATGGGCCTTACTAAAGAAAATGTAAAAATGAGGCATCAAAAGCCACTTTTCATGGTGCCAACAAGGTTGTTCAAATGAATACACAAATCAATTTCCCATTGTTTGTAACCAAGTTGAGGTAAATCAAGAATCCATTGGTACGTACAAGTTATATTAGGGCGTAAGTATTGATACAAGGCTTTTATGGTGTGAAAAACTTGAATTTTCAAGTGTAGTATGATACAAGAGGGTTTGATATGGATACCCAAGGTGTGGTATCGATACAGACCTTGGCAGTAGCAAAAGATGTGATTTCTGACAAAATATATCCATACACAAGCATGAGTATCAATATAAATCCATGGAGTATCAATACTAGCCTCTAAGTCTCGAGACTAGAGACATTTTTTGCTTTTAGTATTAATGCACAACTCATTGTAGCGATACTCAGGAGTAAAAAGTACCTTGTGCATCGATACGACATGTTTTGTATCAATACACCAAGGCATTTCTGCCTAGTTTGAGCCATTTTTCACCCTTTGAAAACCTAATTTAAACATGTTTTTACACCAATGAACTATGATAAAACATTGTAAACCTCTACTATAGATTCATTAGCGGATTCTAACAAATTTTTGGAGTCCAAACAATTAATGACAAAGGTTACTTTCATAAGATATATGGTGTAAGAGGGTGTGGCAGGCATATCTCCAGTTGTAGGCTATCACAGCCTTTCTGCCTCCTTACTTAGCATGGCAGAACCAATAAGAAGAGGGTCAACTTAGCATGGCAGTTGGAAATGTCCCCTGGTGCAGAAGAGAAAAATTAAAAGTGCCTTTTGCATTCTAAAAGCAAGGGCTGAGCATTGAAAAAAAAACAACCAGCTATCTCAAAAAAAAAAAACTCTCTCAGCTATCAAAGAAGCTCTCCAGCAATCCCAGAAAAACTCTTCATCCATCCCCACAAATCCTCCAGCCACTTTAGCTTCAAAAACTCACCAAAACACTATTTTATTACCTTTCACCCTCAACCAAACTCCATTCCCATAGCTCCCTAAAACCACCACCAGAACACCTTCAAAAACTCAACCTTTCACACACTTTTATCTTCAAAACACTCTATCAGAAACCATATTACCAGAAAGCTTCTTCCTTTCACCCTTTTCTTGCTAAACAATAGTAAAAAGAGGGAAAGAATTGAGCTTAAAGTCACTACCTTTAAAAAGAAGGAAACTTTAAGCCTTTATTGGTATTTTTTTTCCTCGTTCCATATATTTTCTATTTTGATCATCCATTTCATTTTAGTGAACCTTTCATGTTGCCATGACCCTCCTAACTCCCATGCATATTTGTTGCCTTGGTTTTGGTAGTCCTAGGATATTGATGACCTTATTGAGACCTTGATGTTGTTAGATATATAAACTTACCATGCTTTATTTTCATCATCATACAGCCTCTTTTCATGCATTTTTTTGCCATGTTCCTTCCATATTCACATATCCATTTCATATTTAAATGGCCACTTTAATGTGTCTTAGTATGTTCAAATATTTTTCTTGTGTTTTAAGGAGGCTCATGAAATAAAAATGATGTATTGACAACTCCAACATCAACTCCTTTATATAAACATGTTCATATCATTTCTATGCACCTTATTTGTCATCTTCTTACATCTATGTCACCCATTTCCATGTCAAAATATCATTTTTGCTTGTTTGCATATTTAATCCATGTTTATCTACAATTTTTTGAATATTCTTATATTAAACCTTGTTGAGTTACCTTTCCAACAGTACCTCCTTTACCCTCTGAAGTCTTCGGATATACCCGAAAAAAATCTAGAAACGAAGATGACATGATGCTGCCCCCTGTTTTCAACCTAATTTTTGAATCTCTTTCTATCGAGACATTCAGATGTCTCAAAATGCACCCATTTAGTCTCCCTCACAACACCAACCCTTTTTGACTTAGATTAAGGTTAAAACACAAAAAGAATAGGATTTCATATTAAAATTTTTGCTACGTGGATATACTCTAACTCTACTACTCAAAGGGGATACTCCAACCCCATTTTAATCAAAGTTCAAATTTTTCTCATTGCTCTTAAATGTTTTTCTAACTTTAGGGATACTCCAATCCCACTACTCTGAGGGGACACTTCAACCCCATTTTTTAAAAAATATATACTAAGAATTTTTTCTTTATTCCTAACTATTTTCATAACTCTATTTTAGGGGACACTCTAACCTTATTCCTCTGAGGGGATACTCTAACCCCGTTTTACCTCAAAAACTTAAAATTTTCTCTCTTTCAGATGCTGCAAACTGTTTTGATGAAAAATATCTTTCTTTTTCAAATTACAACTGAATCTAGACCGGTCTCTAAAATTGTCATTCGGGTTATTCTTCAATAATGAAGGCAATTATGAGATACATTTCGATTGCAACCTTCAATAGATGAAGAATAGCATGGACTTAATGATTTCATTAAATTGGTTTCCCAATCTTAGGGGTAAATCAACATTTCAGGTCTGGATTTCATGGTGAAATATGTGTATTTTTCAAAAAAGAAAAAAAAATCCTCTTTATTATTAAACCTTGGTCTTGCGTCTCATGTTCATTTTGGTGACATGGTCAATGGGTTGTTCCATCATCCCAAACTACTCCGAGATTATGGAATGAACTTGTGGAGCTTGTGTTACTTTCTATCACGGACGTTTGGATGTCCTAGGCCCAAGTTTATCTTCGAAAAAACTAGAATATCAAAAAATCCCATTATTTTTTCTCTGGCAACATTATAGTCCAAACTTGAAAATTTATTTTTGAGCCACAAAATAATTCCTTTGATTTTTCTAATATTTTTCCTTTAAAGGGCATTGAATTACCTTTCTAATGGTGTCTTATTTGCCATCGGATCATCCTTGACGAGGGAGTTATGATTTTCGAACCCTTGTTATCCGAAAATCCTAGAACCAACGTGCGACATTTTTTTGGGCCATTTCGGCCCATCAGATGATTTTTACAAAATTTCCAAATATTTTTCCCAAAAAGTTCACAAAATTCCTTTTCCAAAAAGGCATTCAAATAAGCTTAGACTGATTTTTCAAAATTCGTCATGCCCTTTTAATTTTACATGCTGCGAGCTGAGATGAACCTAACTTCAAAAATTAATTCTGCCTAGAGAGTGATTTTCTACAATTTTTGGAATATTCTTATATTAAACCTTGTTGAGTTACCTTTCCAACAGTACCTCCATTATCCTCTAAAGTCTTCGAATATACCCAAAAAAATCTAGAAACGAAGATGACATGATGCTGCCCCCTATTTTCAACCTAATTTTTGAATCTCCTTCTATCGAGACATTCAGATGTCTCGAAATGCACCCATTTAGTCACCCTCACAACACCAACCACTTTTGACTTAGATCAAGGTTAAAACACAAAAAGAATAGGATTTTATATTAAAATTTGTGCTAAGTGGATATACTCTAACTCCACTACTCAAGGGGATACTCTAACCCCATTTTAATCAAAGTTTAAATTTTCTCATTGCTCTTAAATGTTTTCCTAACTTTAGGGATACTCCAATCCCACTACTCTGAGGAGATACTTCAACCCCGTTTTTTAAAAAATATATACTAAGAATTTTTTCTTTATTCCTAACTATTTTCATAACTCTATTTTAGGGGACACTCTAACCTTATTTCTCCGAGGGGATACTCTAACCTCGTTTTGCCTCAAAAACTTAAAATTTTCTCTCTCCCAGATGCCTCAAACTATTTTGATGAAAATTGTCTTTCTTTTTCAAATTACAACTGAATCCAAACCGGTCTCTAAAATTGTCATTCGGGTTATTCTTCAATAACAAGGGCAATTATGAGATACATTTTGATTGCCCCTCTTTTCTTATGTTCTTTTGTTTGTGATTGCTTGTTTATGATATTATTACATTTTTTATTTTTCACCTCACTAACTTGTTTGCTTTTTTCATGTTATTATGCATTCATATTTAAAATTCATTTTCTAATGAAATTTATGAGGCGATGTTTCGTGTTGGTGTCTCTCCAGTGCCTTATTTTCACCATGCTTCATTTTCATCATCATATAGCCTCTTTTCAAGCATTTTTTTGCCATGTTCCTTCCATATTCACATATCCATTTCACATTTAAATGGCCACCTTAATGTGTCTTAGTATGTTCAAATATTTTTCTTGTGTTTTAAGGAGGCTCACGAAATAAAAATGATGTCTTGACAACTCCAACATCAACTCCTTTATATAAAAATGTTCATATCATTTCTATGCACCTTATTTGTCATCTTCTTGCATCTATGTCACCCATTTCCATGTCAAAATATTATCTTTGCTTGTTTGCATGTTTAATCCATGTTTATCTTTGTATTTGCTGTATTTTGTCCATGATATCTCCATTAAAATGCTTGCTTGTCTCTTACAAACTGATTTTTAGAAAAATCCCTAAGTTAAATTCATGCAACCTTCAATAGATGAAGAATAGCATGGAATTAATGCTTTCATTAAATTGGTTTCCCAATCTTTAGGGTAAATTAACATTTTAGGTCTAGATTTCATGGTGAAATATGTTTATTTTTTTAAAAAAAAAAGGAAATCCTCTTTATTATTAAACCTTGATCTTGCATCTCATGTTCATTTTGGTGACATGGTTAATGGGTTGTTCTATCATCCCAAACTACTCTGAGATTGTGGAATGAACTGTTGGAGCCTGTGTTACTTTCTTTCGCGGACGTTTGGATGTCCTAGGCCCTAGTTTATCTTCGAAAAAACTAGAGTATCGAAAAATCCCATTGTTTTTGCTCTGGTAGCATTATAGTCCAAACTTGAAAAATTATTTTTGAGCCACAAAATATTTCCTTTGATTTTTCTAATATTTTTCTTTTAAAAGGCATTGAATGACCTTTCTAATGGTGTTTTGTTTGCTGTCCGATCATCCTTGACGAGGGAGTTATGATTTTTTGAACCCTTGCTATCCGAAAATCCTAGAACCAACGTGTGGCATTTTGTTTGGGCCATTTTGGCCCATCAGATGATTTTTACAAAGTTTCCAAATACTTTTTCGAAAAAGTTCACAAAATTCCTTTTTCAGAAAGGTATTCGAATAAGCTTAGAATGATTTTTCAAAATTCATCATGCCCTTTTAATTTTACATGCTACGAGCTGAGATGAACCTAACTTCGAAAATTAATTTTGCCTAGAAAGTGATTTTCTACAATTTTTGGAATATTCTTATATTAAACCTTGTTGAGTTACCTTTCCAACAGTATCTCCTTTACCCTCTGAAGTCTTCGGATATACCCCAAAATAAATCTAGAAATGGAGATGACATGATGCTGCCCCTTGTTTTCAACCTAAATTTTGAATCTCCTTCTATCGAGAATTCAGATGTCTCAAAATACACCCATTTAGTCTCCCTCACAACACCAACCGCTTTTGACTTAGATCAAGGTTAAAACACAAAAAGAATAGAATTTCATATTAAAATTTGTGCTAAGTGGATATACTCTAACTCCACTACTCAAAGAGGATACTCCAACCTTATTTTAATCAAAGTTTAAGTTTTCTCATTGCTCTTAATTGTTTTCCTAACTTTAGGGATACTCCAATCCCACTCCCCTGAGGAGATACTTCAACCCTATTTTTAAAAAAATATATACTAAGAATTTTTTCTTTATTCCTAACTATTTTCATAACTCTATTTTAGGGGACACTCTAACCTTATTCCTCCAAGGGAATACTTTAACCCTGCTTAGCCTCAAAAACTTAAAATTTTCTCTCTTCCAGATGCCTCAAACTGTTTTGGTGAAAATTATCTTTCTTCTTCAAATTACAACTGAATCCAGACCGGTCTATAAAATTTTCATCCGGGGTATTCTTCAATAACAAAAGCAATTATGAGATACATTTCAATTGCCCCTCTTTTTTTATGTTCTTTTGTTTGTGATTGCTTGTTTATGATATTATTATATTTCTTATTTTTCACCTTACTAACTTGTTTGCTTTTGTCGTGTTATTATGCATTCATATTTAAAATTCATTTTCTAATGAAATTTATAAGGCGACGTTTCGTGCTGGTATCTCTCTAGTGCCTAATATGAAACATCCAATTTTTAAAATCCAATCCGGACATCATTTTCATAAAAAATCCTAATGTTCCTTACATCTTCGAGGCGCATAGTTTATCTAATTTTTCTTAAGAAAAAACCCCGGATTCATATTTTCCAAAACTACATGCATTACAAAAGATTATATGTAAATAAAGACCAAATGGAACTGATTTAATCGAGACTAAAGTGAGATATAGTTAGTAGGTATTGATTTCGGGTGTCATAGGGATGCTAGTCCTTCCTGCATGTAATCAACTTATGAGCCCAACCAATGAATCTCTGGACTTTGTAGACCTTGAAATTAGTGTTTCAAGTTTTGTAACTCATGATATTGTTTTCAATAGGCGTCCAATCTTGCCTAGCCTAAAATGATCGGTGGCGACTCTAAGTTTATGGCCATTTCATGGTGGCCATCCAGGTCCAGTTGGATGAGCGACTCATCTGACAGTCTCTATCCCCTTCATATCATCACACCTAATCTAAATCCCAATCAAGGGATAGCTCAAAGGCTTGACCATAACCAACCATCATTTATTTTTAAGTCAAGCGCGCTATGCCCTTGGATCGTTCGAAGTTTTAAAGGCCGAGCACGTGGCGACAACATCCTTTTAATCTTCAAATACAATAGCCCAACAGGTGTCAAACTAATGCTAGTAAACACCAAATCTCAAAGGATTGATCTAAAAGGCTTTTGGTAAACATTAATTTCCAAGTTTGGACATAAAGATTTTAAAGGGTTAATTTAAAAAGAATCAATATTTGGGCATTCAACTCAACCTTTTGTTGATATCATGAAATTTTCAAAGGTTAAGCATAATTTCTATATTAGCATGAAGTGTTTTCATTGGTGACTATCTTGTTGATTTAGATGTAATTTCTAGTCCTTTAAGCTTGCCCTATCATATTATTAAAGACTCTAAAAACCATTCAAAAAGATGAAATTTTAAAGAACTTCCTAGGAATAGCTTGACACCTCAAATAGCTATTTTTGATCAAAATGGACTTTGTTAGGTTCATAACGTAAGCCATGGTTTAGGGTTTAGAAAAGAAAGGATAAATAGACCCAAATCAAGTGTTTAAGGGTAATTGAATCAAGGATCACTTTTCTTCAACAAAACTCGACCCAGCATGTCTTCCAAGGCAAAACACATCTACATTTCTTCATTTACTTTTGCTTACTCTATTCTTCATTTGAAGGGACTTGAAATCTAAACTTTCTTAATTTTCTTTTTATACTTTAAAATTTTGAAATTTAAACTCTCTTCATTTTTCACATTGAATATTTGAACTTGGAAATTAAACTTTGAACTTTCTTCATTTCCCACTTTAAATGTTTGGATTTGAAACTAGAACTTTTTTTATTTTTCACTTTAAATATTTGAGCTTAAAACTCATACTTTCTTAAACTTTGATTGATTTTTGACTTTGTCGTGATAACAAGTTTATTCTTCTTATAACTTTAAGATGAAATTTGCTCCTTTTGATTATGAATTTTCGCTTCATTTGCCCCTAGTGTAAAGGGTGATCCTTAATTAGAGTTCAAAGAAAAAAATAAATTACAAGGCTCAAAGGGGATTGCAAAAGGAATAATTTTCTATATTTGAGAAGGGATAGAGAAAGAAGGCCACTTTTCATTTCAAACACAGCCATTTGAACTAGCAAATATTTTGCTAGAAAAAAAAATAATTTTCTTTTGAAATCATTTTAAACACCTCATAACAAGATGTTGCACTCAATAAAGGCTTAAGGTATACCCCTCAATACTATTGGCTTCATAGCCACCAATGACTAGTTGAGCCTTTTAAAAAAGAAAAGATTGGATTAGCATGGAAAAGCCTTTGAATCTCATATCTTAGGTATCAAAAATTGGTTTGAAAAGGTTTTGTTAAAAAGGATGGCTCATTTTTACTCTTATTTTTCTTGAATCAAGGATTTAGAAGAGTGTCAAGGAAGCCATGGCAAGATGTTATCTAAATAAGGGAGATCTCAGAATTACTATCATTATTTTACACATGTCAAACATCATGATCTGAATCTTTTAAGAGCATAACCTATTTGTAAAACTTTCAAGGAATCCATAGAAAAGAGCATTTAAATGTGGAAGGTCTCTAGTGGTGAAAGGTCTATAGTTGAATGCTTGGGACAATCATATATTTTAAGGTAAAGGACCTTTTTGTGAGAGTTCAAACTAATAGTGATCACTTACTAAAGAAAAAATTTTCAAAATGTTCTTATTATCTTAGATATTGGAAATCAATAGAATTCATGGTCCATTACCAAATGCATTCTATTTATAAACCAAAATTCATTTCATAATTTACAATTTCCAAAAAAATGTGCAAAGTTCTAAAGTCAAGCTAGAAACTACCCTTGATTGGCATACTACTATAAGGCCTATGACCCTTAGACCAATCGTTCTTGGTAGACATCCATCAGCTCATAGAATTTTACTATATTAGCATCCTTGGGGGCTGAATTATAGGTTAGCTATTAGAATATCAAGAGGTGTATCGAACTCTAAATTTTTAAAATAAAAATTCCATAAGATGCATGGTTATATCTTGTTATCTCAATCATGCTGTAAGGACAACCACTATATGACTCTTTACTAAATTCTTTAGCAGAGAAAATGAATGCAAAAGCTCATTGCATAGCAAAGAATCATCCAAGTAATTCAAGTTGGAATTTTCAGTAGCCTATGATCTCCTATCAACCAAATTGATATTCTGAATTATCTTCACATTGAATAGCATGCATTGATTGACGAAATCTTTAGACAAAAAGTGTTGCACCCTAATGCTCGGATTATACCACCATAGGTAGGGAGCTTTTCAGGCTTTATTGGAATGGTAGAGATTATGTGATGTTAAGGTCATTGAACAATGCAAGGCTGAGGTTGATGATAGTGTCCAAATAGATTTCCTTGTTTTCTTAGATTTGTATGGTCCTAGTTTCAATCGGCTATGACTTGTTGGTGATTAATAATAGGATGACTTTCTCATCTCACATATGCTACATATTACCCTTTTAGTCGACATGAATGTGTATTATAGGACTGGCTTCTCAAAGATTGAGTACTGTGAAGTAATTGCCTTTCAGTTTGTATCCCCCCAGATCCTTAGCAGAAGTGTTGGTATGATAAAGATTAAGTATTTTAAGGTAGCTGCCTTTCAACTTATACTCCCTGGATCCCCGATAAAAATGTTGGTATAATAAAGATTGAGTATTTTGAGATAATTGCATTTCAACTTGTACTCCCCGGATCCTTGGTAGAAATGTTGATATAATACGGGACTATTTGTAATAATGATAATTATTATTTTTTTGTCATAGTTTTACTTTTGCATGGACCTTTCCTTTTTCCTAAACTCAAAGACCATTAATTTTATGCAACAATTTTTGCATCTGACCCTTATGAAGGGGCACCAATATTAATGTGGAAGGCTATTGTCCACTAACTATATATCTTAAATGTTAATGTTTGTCTTTAAGCATGTACTTCCCTGGATCCCTGGTAGAAGTATAAATAATACTTATTGGGTGCAAATAGACTTGTTTGTTTTGAGTAACTTCATCAAACTTTCAAATCTTCACCCTTAAAAAATGAAAAAAAAAACTTAAATCAATATACGTGAATACATATATCTTGTCAACATTTATGTTTATTTTTTATCCATGTATGTATGTCAATAAATGGAAAAATTAACATATGAATTAATGAACAAATGAATGAATAAATGAATAAATGGATGAATGAATGAATAACCCAATATCTGATGAAACGAATTGAATGCCAAGCAATGAGCTAAATATCAGCCATGGAGATTATTACAGAGGCAAGAATTTATGCGATGCGAGTCATGATTCTACATGTCGTTTCATCAAACAAAGCCATTAATTTATTTGCTCATAGTTGGTGTACATTTACAAGATTCAAAGAACAAGAAACAAAAAGACCACTCTTGTAAACACTTTATTTTTCTAATGTTGGTGCTTTTAGGGAGTCTTTGCAAGTACAAATTATTCCTTTTTAATCCTATATTTACAAAACCATTCATGATCATTTCATTTGTATGCCCTATATTTACCAAGCCCTATGCTTAGAAAGCCTATATTTACAAGTCCCAGTAGCCAAAAGGTTATCTCCATGATCATTTTATTGCCCCAAATGTTCAATGCCTCTGATAACGAGGTAGGAGTTCAATAGCAACATTTATCCTTGGTTTAAACCAGATTATGCCAGTATCAAGTAGCTTTTGAACTTTCTTTTTGAGGGTAAATCACACTTCTATTGAATGTCTTTGTATTCCCACATGGTATTCGCAATGTTCATTAATGTTATACCATTTAGGATAAGAAGGTTGATATGGAAGAATGTATTTGGGAACAACAAACTGATGTTGAAGCAATATAGAGTACAGTTCCTTATAGGTTAATGGGATTGAACCAAATTTACTATTCTTTCATGATCATTTCTTGGCATGGTCATCAAAAGGTGGCTGCCTAGAACCGTAGAGATTTATAAGGTTGAGAGGCAGACTAATAAGTACAGGTGCAGAATTAGGTGGATTTATTTCAATTATCTGTACGGACCAAGGATTGGGATTTTGATATGATAGTTCACTAAGTCTAGGCTTTGAGTCTAGGAGTGCTAAGGGTTGGGTTGAAGGTAACGGTAATCCTTGGGGATCACTCAGAAGATCTTTAATAATTTTTGTCAATCCAAATAATTGCTCTTTTATCTCTCGGATCTCCTATCCCATCCTCTAACTGCCCCTTCCAGAGCATTTACTTGGGCTTCCAATTGATCTCCTAAATTCTGACCTTTTGAATTCATGAAAGATGAGAGTGTTCCTATGCAACGCTCTTTTTTTATACCCTTGATCATTTCTATCAATTTTTTAACATGTTTTTTTGTTCCCTAGACTTCATGACCAAATTCCTCTTGAATGGACTCTAACATGTTGATTCTTGCCCTAATATTACTATCCATGTCGTGATGCTTTGAAATACAATAAATGGAATTGTTTTAGTATATTGTAAAAATTATGAAAGCATGAGCATATAAAGGTATGAACTTTGCAAATGTATAAAGAAAAGCATGAATAAATTTACAAGCACTTATGGGATAGGAATGTCAAGCTAAAAAATCTTTCATAGTATAATAAATGATGTGAAGAACAAAGAAAAATAAAACAGATAATAGCAGCACAACATATACATATTAATATCAAGAAAATCAAACTATAAGACTAAAAGGTTGAAAGTGTTCCCCTATATGTACCTAATTTGGTAATTTTTAGGATTGAATATGACTCCAACTGGGTAAGGCCCTTACAATTCATTGCATAAAGTTTGAGTTAAACATCTAAATAGGTTCTCGAATTATTCCCCAAGTTCAGAAAGAACTAATGAGGTACCTTAACCCTTACCCATCGTGAGTTTATGTTGGAAAGGGTTCAATTCGAGTGGGAGTATCTTTCATGCCCCTAACAAGGCTAACACCTTAGGCAGGCATAGGAATTTACACCTAGTAGGCTTTTTACTGGCCCAGACAGAAGCTAACACCTTAAAAGGCAGAGCTACTTCGTGCATTCCTAAAATATTAGGTACATATGCCCCCTTATATTCATGGAAGAGAATCTAATGCATATGAATGTGCACAGTGTGTGTGGGGGAACAACTTACCTTTTATGACTTGACATTTTCAAAAATAATAAAATCCCTTTCCTAGATTCCCCCAAAAATAAAAGTGTAAAGAAAACAAAAGTGTTATTGAAAAATATGAACAACATGTAGCAAGATTCCTATGTAAATTAAGAATGTAATAAAAATTTTGTTATAAAAATACTGGGAATTATAGTTAAATACTAATTGAAACTAAATTAATGAAAACTATTTAACACTTGATCAATTTTATGGTTGACTCTCTAACTATCCCTAGTGGAGTTGCCAAGCTGTCGCAACATGGCCCGGATACAAATCCTGACTTGCCTGACTTAAAAATTGCGAATGTATCTATTGTTTCTATATATATATTATTATTTTCTTTTATTTGTGGCCATATCATTATTACTTTTCAAAGCATTCTTTTTGTGTGCCTAAGGACATAGTTTCGAGATGAATCACTACTCGACTTAACTCTAAACAATTGTTACTAAACGACCCTTTATTTTAGAGTTGCCACCAATCTTATTTTGGCCAGGTGAGAATGGACACCTGCTGAGTTTGCATTTCAAGGGTTACGAAACCCATAAAAACATTTAGGGTTTGCACTCATACCAGAGATCATTTGAAAGGGTTCAGGAGTCAGTTACAATCA
The DNA here is from genome assembly GCA_038381835.1 of Adansonia madagascariensis. Lineage (NCBI taxonomy): Eukaryota > Viridiplantae > Streptophyta > Magnoliopsida > Malvales > Malvaceae > Adansonia > Adansonia madagascariensis. Next base: position 18,627 of record JBBYHL010433788.1, read on the forward strand.
TAAGTAAGGATCGACCTTCTCGTGATGCCCGGTAATCGATATCGTATTAATCCCATGTTAGCTTAAATTTTGATTTTATTTGGTTTCAATACTTAATATTTAATTATAACTCCCATGAATAATATTTTATTAAATAAATTATCATTTCGAGAAAAGTCAAGTTTTATTATTTTAGAAAATATCAAAATCTTTCGTACCCTCCTAAAGAACCAAGAAGACACGAATTCTCAATCGTAACTCGTTGGAAAACCTGTGGAATACGAAAGGTTTTATTTTCTCGAAATTGAAAAATCTTGACGTTTTATTTGAAAAGGATGTCTCATTATTAAAATAATATGTATAACCCCCATATATTCTAGTAGGAATTCTACGTATTAATTTAATTAGGAGACATTGCCTTTATTAGGAAAGAAACTGATTTTATTAAAAATATGAGCCTCAAGACCCAAAATTGGTTCGATATGGCAGACCTAGTCCTAATATATACCTTCGACATGATAGTATCGCAGTATTCACATAGGACTTGGTTCTAATGCAAAATTATGACAATACCCTTGGGTATACCTTCAAGATGAAAGTATCCCGATAACCTATCCTAAATATGCACCTTCAGCATAAAAGCATCATGATGCTTATCTAAAACTTGACTTTAGGTAAAATTATGAAATTACCTGTAGGGTATATCTTCGATGTGAAAGTATCCTAGTATCCCAATAGACATGAAAATAACAATGAAATAATGAATTTATCCTAAATATGCACCTTTATCGTAAAAGCATCTTAGTGAGAAAAATTACCAAAATGCCTCTAGGGTATAACTGCTATGTAAAAGTATTCTAGTAACCCTAATGGACTTTAAAATGACCTTAAAAGGCTAAATTAATCCTAAAAATTCACCTTTGGCATAAAAGCATCTCGATAGAGAAAATTACCTAAATGCCCCTAAGGTATATCTTCAATGTGAAAGTATCCTGATAACCCTAATGGACCTTAAAATAATCTTGGAAGGCTAAACTAATCCTAAATATTCACCTTTGGCATAAAAGCATCTCAATGAGAAAAACTACCAAAAATACCCCTAAGATATACCTTTGACATAAAAGTATCTCGGTAACCCTAATAGACCTTAAAATGATCTTAGAAGGTTAAACTAATCCTAAATATTCACCTTTGGCATAAACCATCCCGATAAGAAAAATTACAAAAATAGCCCTAGGGTATACCTTCGACGTGAAAGTATCTTAGTAACCCAAATAGACCTTAAAATTATCTTGGAAGGCTAAACTAATCCTAAATATTCACCTTTAGTATAAAAGTATCCTGATAAGAAAAATTACCAAAATGGCCCTAGGGTATATCTTCGATGTGAAAATATCTTGATAACCCTAATGGACATTAAAATAATCTTAGAAGGATAAACTAATCCTAAATTGTCGACGTTCTACGTGTTCGGCCTTTACGAACTTCGACTGACCCGAAGGGCCAAAACGCGCTCAACTTAAAAAATATTTTGATATTTGACATGAAAGAGTAAAAGACCATTGGACGAATCGCTCATTCGACTAGTCTTGGATGGCCACCACGAAGTAGCCATAAACTTGGAGTCACCACCAATCATTTTAAGTTAGCCATGACCGGATGCCTATTGAAAATAGTACCAGAGATTTGTTGTTTTGGGTTTGGGAGTTGGTTACATGTGGGGAAGGATTAGCACCCCCACGATGCCCGAAAATCGGTACCATCTAACTATATCTTACTTAAATCTCAATTTCTTTGGTTCCATTTTATCATTATTTAAATATAATTCCCTCTAATGCATGAAAATTTGTAAAGATCCGAGTTCAGGTTTTAATGAAAATTTTATCACCTATGTGCCTCGGAGAGGTGAAAAACATCGAGATTTTTAATGAAAATGATCTTTGGATGGGTTTAAAAAAATCAAATATTTCATGTCTAACACTGGAGAGATACTAACATGAGATATCATTTTGTGATTTTGAAAATGATTTTTAAAGCATGAATGCTCGAAGCCCCTACAAGAGGAAACATATTAGTAAGATAGGAAAGAAATAATAAATCCATAAAAAAATAAACACATAAAATATATAAACAAGAGGGATAATCGAGATGTATCTCATAGTTGTCTTAGATTATTGATGAATAATCGAGACGACAATCGAGATGTATCTCATAGTTGTCTTAGATTATTGATGAATAACCGAGACAGCAATTTGAGTCTTAGTAGGATTCAGTGGGAATTTGAAGAGAAAAAGGTTTTAATAACTCAGAGGGAGAAAATCTTAGATTTGAGAAGGAATATGAAGAGCAGGGTTAGACTATCCTCTCAGAAGAGTGGGGTTAGAGTATCCCCAAAAATGGAAGTCTGATATTGGATTTGAAGTAAAAAATGAACAGGGTTAAAGTATCCCATCAGAGTAGTAGGGGTGGAATATCGCTGAAAATGGAAATTTGACACCATATTGAGGTAAAAGCGGGGTTGGAGTATCCTAAAAATGAAAATTTGTTGTCATTTTGAGGTAAAAATGGGGATGGAGTATCCGCAAAAATGGAAATTTTCTATGTCATTAGGAAAAGGTCATATTTTTTGGATAGAGGGATCTTCGAAAATTGGGAGCCAAAGGTTTGGCTAAAATGTTCCTCTTTTATTTAGCATCCAAGTCTAAGGGGGGTTTAGGTAATGGGAATGAGCTAAGTAGATCATGAGGCCTTCGAGCACCTTAATAAAAGCATTTCAAAACTTGGGTTAGAAACAGAAGATAGCATTGCATCATTTCTCTTTCTATATTTATTTTAAGTTTATCTGGAGGTCCCAGAGGGTAAACGAGGTACCATTAGAAAGACAACTCGATAAGGATTAATGTAAAAATATTCTAAAAATCCTAGCAAATCACTTTCTAGGCGGAATTAGTTTTTGAATTTCAACTTGACTCAATATTGGCAGCATGTATAGGGTAAAGGTATGATGGATTTTGAAAAATCATTTCGGATTCATCCTGAATTGTTAAAATGCGAATAATACCTTTTTGAAAAGAGAATTTCATGAACTCTATGGAAAAGTATTCAAGGGATTCAAAAATATTGTTTATTAGGCTGAAACAGCCAAATAGTAAACATGCTTGCTAGATTTAGGGGTTCTGGACAGTGAAGATTTAAAAAATCGTAACTACTTCATCTGAGATAATCTAAAGGTAAATGAGATATCGTTGGAAAGGTAATTCAAAACCCTTCAAGGAAAAATACCAATACATTCTAGATAAATCATTTTTTATTTTTAAATAATTTTTCAAAACTAGAACACTATGCTGCCAAAACAAAATAGGGGAGGTGTTTGGTATTTCTGGGTTTGCATTGGGTTGAGCTCAGGCCATAGATGTACGAACATCCATAACCAAGATGAGGGGTTGAAATGGGCATAACGAGTTCATTCCACTATCCCAAAGTAGTTTGGGGTGATAGAATTACCCGTTAAGCATGCCATCATAAGGGTGTTTGGCTAAGGACCAAGGATTCACATTTTTCAACTAAAAGACTTCATTTCATTTTTTGAAAACTAGTATTCTTATACTCATTCTTCCATGAATCTAGAACTGAATACTTGCTTTGCCCCTTAGGTTGGAAAGTCAACTTCATAAAAATCTTAAGCTCATGTTATTCTCCATGTGTGGGCGATGGCATATGCTTAACTCGAGGATTTTTTTTGAAATCGGGTTATCCAGTATTCAAACAAGCATCTCAAGACAAACAAAGTGCCAGAAACATAATATGCATAAGCAAAGATGACATTTTTCACAGAAAAGATAAAATGAATGCATGGATATGATAGATAGATGCATGAACATACTTAGGATGAACATGTTTAAAAAAGACTTTGCTAAAAAAGGCATTTTTATTCCATGGAACCTATCAAGCTGCTAGGAAATGTATGGGCATACTTATGACATGTTAAGATGCATGCTTTAAACATGAGATGAAGATGTGAATATGGAAGGAACATGGACAGAGGTTGTTATGGTGATGAAAATGCAAAAGAGTATGCTTAGTTAACCAAACAGCATGAAGACACCAAGAAGAACATTAAGATCCTAAACTACCATAACCAAAGCCACAAAAAATGCATGGGAGTCCTAAGATGTCCATAAAAGCATAAAAAAAGTTTAGTAAAATGATGTTAATGACAAAATAGAAACTATAAAGATTAAGTAGAGGGGATATACCTAAAAGAAACTTAAACTTCCCTTTGTCTTAAAGTAGTGGCTTAATTTTGTCCTTCTTCTTGCTATTATTTAGTAAAAAAATGATGACAATAGGTTGCTTTTTGGTGGTATGGTTGATGGTGAGGCTTTTTAAATATCAAAATGTGTGGAAAGTTAGGTTTTTGAAAGTTTTTCAGTGATGGTTTTTGGTAGCTATAGGAATAGAGTGTGAAAGTCAATGAAATAGCGTTTTTGAAAGTGTTTTTAAGGTTAGGAATGGCTGGAGAAAGTATGGGGATAGGTGAAGAGTTTTTGGGATTGCTAGAGAGTTTTTTTTATAACTGGGGCTCTCTTTTTTTTGAGCTAGCTGGTTCTCTTTATCTTCTTGCTCTTTGCAACCATTTTTCGTATAGTTTTTTTATCATTTTCAGTGGCATGATCCGAGTATTGCTGATTTTTGATATACTAGAGGATGTCATGATACCAGGGTAAACCAACTTTTTTTTCCTCGATATTCTAGTAATATGCCGATGTTGAATGAATGCTCATCTAAATAGGGGATGTCTGACTCCCGATTGACCTTAAACATGGATGATAAATTGGCGAAGGCATTAATAATTTGATTCTCTTCCCAAGGTAAATATCGAAAACTAACATCATCAAATTCTTTTCTCAGTTCTAAGATTAAACTTTTATAATGAGTTAGTTTGGTGTCACGTGTTTGCCATTCCCCTTTCAATTGGTAAATGACAAGGGCTGAGTCTCCAAACACTCATAAGGTTTGGATGCCCCTTTTAATGGTGGCTTGGAGTCCCATAATGTAAGCCTCATATTCAGCTATATTGTTAGTGCAGTCAAAGCTCAATCTCGTGATGAAAGGATAATGGCTTCTCTCATGTGAGATTAAAATTTCCCTAATTTTATGCCCTAATGCATTTAAAACACCATCGAAAAACATTTTCCAAGGCGAATCACTATCGGTTGCATCTTCCACCTTGGATATGTACATTAGGTCTTCATCAAGGAATTAGAAGTCCAAAGGTTGACAATCATCCGTTGCTTGACTAGCCAAGAAATCTGTGATTGCGCTACCCTTGATTGCCCTTTGATTCATATATACAATATCGTATTCAAAAAGTAGGACTTGCCACCTAACAAATCTCCTTGATAATGCAGGGCCTTCACATAAGTATTTGACTGAATCTAGTTTGGCGATCAACCACGTGGTATGGTATAACATATATTGTCTTAACCTCTAGACTAGAGCGCAACATAGTTTTTCTACTATTGAGTAGTTATTTTTACATTCTATGAACTTCTTGCTTAAATAGTAGATAGCCTATTCTTTCTTTCTTGAATCATCATGTTGGCCTAATACACAACCCATCGAACTATCAAAAACTGATAGATATAAAATTAGATGTCTGCCTGGAATTAAGGGCACAAGCACTAGAAGGCTTGAAGGGTATTGCTTTACTTTATCGAAGGCCTTTTGACATTCTTCGTTCCATTCTTTGAGATTTTGTTTACGAAGTAGCCAAAAGATCAGGTCATATTTGTCAGTCAATTGAGATAAAAATCAGGCTATATAGTTCAATTTTCCCAAAAAACTTTTTACCACTTTAGAGGTTTGAAGTGGTTGAAGGCTTTAAATAGCCCTAACCTTGTTGAGGGTCCACTTCTATTCCTTTTTCACTCACAATGAAACCTAATAACTTACTGAATGTGACACCAAATGTGCATTTGGCGGAGTTTAACTTATGCTAATATTTGCAAAAGTGTTTGAAGAGCTTTCGCAAGTCAGCTACATGTTCATTTTCTCTAGTGACTTGGTGATCGTGTCATCCACATAAATTTTGATCTCTTTACGCATAAGGTCATGAAACAATGTAACCATTGCCCTTTGATAAGTTGCCCCAGCATTTTTAAGCCCGAAAGGCATCACTTTATAGCAAAAAGTTCCCCACATGGTCACAAAAGTGGTTTTTTCCATGTCTTCGATCACCATTTTGATTTGGTTGTATCCTAAAACTTCATCCATGAAAGGAAAAGTACATTTTTGGTAGTGTTGTCCATTAGGGCATCGATATGGGGAAAAAAAATTATCTTTTAGACTAGCTCGGTTCAAGTCCTTATAATCCACACATATTCGCACTTTACCATCCTTTTTAGTGACTGGGACTATATTGGCCACCCACTCAGGGTATTTGGAAACTTCAAGAAATCACTTCAAATTGTTTCTTGACTTCTTCTTTAATCTTTAGCAGCATTTCAGGTTTTATCTTTCTAAGCTTTCATTGTACAGGTTTACACTCGGGTTTGAGAGAAAGTTTATAAACTATGATCTCGGTAGTCAACCCAGGCATATCCTGGTAAGACTAGGCAAACACTTTCGAAACTTTTGAAAAAGGCTTATCAGTTGGTTTCGGGTTGATGCTTTTACAGAGGTTCCAATTTTGACTTCCTTTTGGTCTTCTTTTATCCCAAGGTTTATGGTTTCGGTGGGTTTTTTTGAGGTAAAATCTATTTTTTTTCTTGTTCAATTAGTCTAAGTAGATCTGGGGGTACAGGGTCTTCCTTAGAATCTTTTTCGTACTTCACCCCACCAGCACAGATTACTTATTCAAAATTGATTTCCTGAGTCTCAATGCGGATATTCATGTCATCTTCATTCGAATACCTGAAAATTTGAAAAAAAACAATATAGGCAAAAAGATATGCGGTGGGAGGTGAAAATGGACACAATGAATGAAATGCATAATGCTTTATCATTTTCATTGATAATACTTAATAAAAGGTGCCTCTACAAAGGATCCCACAATGCTCTTGGGTGAAAGCATATGGGTTTGGTTCATGGCATTACTTTGAAAGAGTTTTGAATAATACAGGGATTTCTATCTTAGTCCAAACACTTAGAATAAACTCTGGAGGGCATAAGTCGATCTCTCCACCTATTGTTGATGGCTCTTCAATTGCATTGATAGAGAAATCCTAAAAAGTTTTCCTTAACACAAGCATGATGTTTATCAAGCTAGTGTTAACATATATGCCTGAGTAAAAGCTCTTATGCAATGGCAAAAATGCCATAGGTTCATGGCCCATATCTTGTCCCAATAGATGTGCTATTTTTTTCTCTTAATTCTTTTGGGCCTGCTTCTTTTTCTACTATGCATTGGGTTTGAACCCACTCCTTTCTTGTTAGTCTGATGGGTTACCTTTAGAGCTTTAGCAGCTCCTTGGAGGTATCTTTTAAGCCCTTGTTTGGCTTGAGCACCTTTGTTGACTATTAGTTTTAAGTCCATTTGCATGCTTCCTGACAGATGAGGCTTAATCATGGGCAATCCCTTCTTAACATAGGTGGCATTAATGAACTCAAATAATTGAACAGAGGGTTTTGGAATGCCCTTATCAGGTTTAACATATGAGGTATCAGTCAAGGTAGCAGCAATGATATCTTTTTCTCCACCAATACTAACAACTTTATTTCCAATTACAAACTTTAAGTTTTGGTGTAAATATGATGGAACTGCTCCCGCAGAATGGATCCACAGCCTTTCCAAAAGGCAATTATATGATGGAGCAATGTCCATCACATGAAAGTCAACCTCATAAGTACATAGGCCTATTTGGAATAGGATAGTGATGTTCCCTACAATGCTTCTACAGGTTTCGTCAAATGTTCGCATGATTATGTGACTATTTCGAAAGTGAGACGCATTAATAGGGAGCTTATTCAGGCATGACATAGGCATTACATTCAAAGCTGACCTGATATTGATGAGCACCTTGGGCAACGTGATGTGAAAGGCTTTATGATTTCCTCTTCCTCCTTGTGGAATCCCATCATCACTAAAGGATATGTAATTGTCAGCCATGATATTGTTTACTAAATGATCTAGCTGGCCTATAGAAATATCAGAAGAGACATAGGCCTTGTTTAAAACTTTCAAGAGTGCATTTCTATGAGCTTCAGAGTTCAACAAAAGTGACAGCACGAATATTTTGGCAGGTTGTTTATTTAGTTGATCCACGATACTGCATTCACTGTGTTTGATGAACTTAAGAAACTCTATTGCTTCTTTCTCACTTATTGATTCCTTGGTAACTTTTAAATCTGACCTTTTAGTTGCAAACTTAAGTGTTTGAAGATTCTAGCTAGTATCTTCTTGCTGAGCTGCATCTCTTAAGGCTGGTGGTGCATAACACCTACTACTTTGAGTCAAGTGGCTTACCCTCGAAAATTAATATTTGAGGGTAGTTGACTAGATTCCTTGATAATTAAAGTTTTACTCTCATAGTTCTAGAGAATAGCTTTGTTGTCTTCGTAAAGGAATAGAGATGGTACTTGAATGACCATCCTTAGTGTAGATGGGGTAAGAGTGACTTGAGGACACAGTCAATTATCATACAAGATCAGTGGTCTTTCGATGCCATAAAAGGGATTATCACTATCCCCTTCTATGGCATTGACGGATGGTTGATTAGTCAAAGTCTATTTCTCATTATAAAATTTGATACTACCTTCCTTCATCATTCTTTGGACCATGGCACGAAATCTTTACACATCTAAAGGGTATGACCATATACTGTATGAAAATTACAAAAACTACCAACTCTTTCCTCTTTCTTCTTAACCCCATTAACTAACTTGGCATTTACCAGAATCTACCAAACTATGCTTATTGGCATTTTGAGTTCTTCCACATTTTTCACGATCTCATAATCTTCTTAGTAATGAACCTTTTTAGGTTTGCATCTGCATGGGTTTGAGATGAATTGGCTCATTTGTCAAACCTCGGCTATTGTGTTATTTTAACTTTTCTTTTTCTCTTGCCCCTACTAGATTTTCTTTTCAAAGCTTCATCCATAATCCCATAAAGTATGACTATATTCGTAAAGCTTCTGAGGGTTCTTTTTGCCACTTTTTCATAGTACAGTGATTATAGTGTGCCAATGAACCTGACGATCATTTCCTTCTCTATCAATAGTGGTTGAATTTGGGTAGCCTTTTCCATCTACCTAGAAGCATAATGCCGAAAGCTTTCATTTGGCTGCTTCTCTCTACTCATAAGAGAAAGGCAAGTCAGGAAGCCATTGTTATTTGCTTTTTCCCCTCCAATAATGTTAATGAATGGATAAGTCGATTCATGACATTTCTTGTAGAATTCTATCTCGGATCAGTCCATCATTCATTGGACCATTTTTAGGAATGACACGTATTGCTATAAATCATGCTCTTGAGCACAGTAGTAGCAAACTCCATGGTTTCCTCTTTTGGGCTTATTATCCCAACCTCCCTGAATGCTTGCCACACTCCACTCATTAGCGTCTTAACCTCTTTGACATCTTTTTTTTATCCAATAGTTGTTCCTATCAATCATGGCATTTACCCTCAGTTTACCTTGATGAAGGAGGGGGTTGGCCCCAATAATTGGTTCAGGCCTTCACTCTATTTTGATTACGCCTCTTTTTAGCAGGCCCTACACCTTTCTCTTAAATGAGGTGCAGTGCTCAATTGAGTGTCCTTGTGCTCTAGCATGGTATTCACAGTAAGCATTCTCATCATACCAGCTAAGGTATAGTGAAGATTTTGGGTCTAAGAACACTAGGGTGACCAATCGGTCGGCTAATAAGCGATTGTAGATCTTTTTATATGAGTATGGTAAAAGGTCAAAATGTTTCCTTTCTTAGGGTGCTTAATGATTACTTGGGGCTCTGGCATTATTTGTGTTGTGAGGTTGCATGCTCGGAGGAGTGTTTTGAATAAGATTTGGCATGAAGGTGGCTGTTGGAGTAATCCCAGTAGAATGAACTATTGGTGTCATTTGGTAAGGGCCAAAACTCGAATACAACATATTTAGGGCATATACCCCTTAAGCTGAGCATAGATTTTAAGGGAACTTTGCGGTGCTACGATTAACAATGCTTACTTTTTTTTCCTTTCCTTTACTTGTTGGTTTCTTAATTGACCCGGATGATTCTCCCATAGATATTTTTTCCATTTTTGATGGCATTATTAATCATCTCCCCTGATCAGTAAAATTTTTCATGGTGTTTCCCACCAACTTCTCATGGTGAAGAGCTTTCAAAGTGTTGGCAAACATAACTGTCATTTCTCTTTCAGTTAATGGAGGCTAAACCTGAGCTGCCTCTTTTTTCCATCTTTAGGCGTATTGCCTAAAACTCTTAAAGGCTTTCTTTTCCATGTTCATCAGGGAGAAATGATTTAGGGCCCAGTTAGATACGTGCTTATATTGGTCGAGGAATGTACGAGCCAGATCTGTCCATGTTTGAATTCTTATAGGGTCTAACCCTTTTATATTATCGGAGAACTGCCCCAGTTAAACTGTCTTGGAAGTAGTGGATTAGTAATTTTTCATTTTCCTTATACCCGGTCATCTTGCGACAATACATTCGAACGTGGGCAGTAGGATATGTGGTCCTATTATATTTTTTAAACTCTGGCACCTTGAATTTATGCGAAATGATGAGACTAAAGACCAGTCCTAGAGCCTTCACGTCTAAAATTCTAAATTTATCATTTCTCTTAATAGCTCGAAGATGTATCTCTAGAGATTAGTATTTGTTTAAGTTTTCATCATTTTTTGAAGACCTTTTTGCCCTTTCTTATTCTGCCTTTTTATCAAGATCTGGTACTATAGGTATAGGGGGCGAAGAGCCTAGATAAATGAATAGTTGAATCAATGAAATTCTCAATGCTGGGGGATGCTATTCATGCATATTAGTAGCCTTAGTATCATCATTCAAATTACTTTTAGGGTTGGTCGATCCTTTGCCGGTGTAAATGGTGCTCATTTATCCTTTATCCTTTAAAGCTTTAGACAATAGTTATGTTAATTCAGCCATTTGAGATTGAAGTTCTTTATTTCTACGAGTTGATTGTTCATGAGATTCTTTGTACATGAGTTCTAGTTGCTCAATGTGGGGCTGATGATCGTTCTCCATGGCTTTACAGTGGGTACAAGTGTTGTAGCGATGGTGAGCTAAAAATTTTATGTTTCGGGACACCTTCACTTTAGATTATTAATGGATTAGACCTTTAGAATGTGTCATGACATGACATGAAGATGGATAAGAATTCATGAAGCCAAAAAAGGATTATGTTATTGATGCAAAGCAAAAAAAGAATAATTGTTATTGATGCAAATGTAAGAGGGACAATTGGATTAGGAAACAGCTCCACCAATAGCGTTTTTCATTGAAGCAACAAAAGTTTTGAATACATATGATTACATTCAGAAATGTCTAGTATGATTACATTATTTAATCACATGTTCTAAGAAATACAGCAATTCTTGTTCGTGAGCTCTAGTGGGTAAGATGCTACATGCTAGAGATCGAGCCATGTCCATCATATAGTCAGCCTCCAACTGAGCTGGCCATATTTGTTCAGTGAGATGGCGATGATGAGTTTGATAATTTTGGTGTGCCTGATCGACTATTTGTTGCCATTCTTGCTCCACTATTCTGAGGCCCATACTAATTCATCTACCTGGTTTTGGCAAGCCTTGAACCCTAACTGTTAATGTCTCATTCTCAACCTGTTTTGCTCTTAAATCTTAAACTCGAGCTTTTATTCATACATTTCTCTTTTGATAAGTTGATGCGAGAGTTCGAGCTCTGACAAGCTTCTCTTTACTGTCTTTAACCGCTTCTTTCCACTGAGGTAGCTCTTTTTTTAGGGTGGCAATTTTCGTTCTCCACTTGATTGAAGACTTGCCTTGGCGTCATGATTTGTTTGCTTTACTGATGACCACATAGTCTTTCCTTAGACTCTTGAGATCTTTTTTGAGATGATTCTTCTCCTTACCAGCTCGTTTTACCTCCCCTTCACATAGATAAAGGCTTATATCTAATTGATTCTTTTCCTCATTTAGGTGGGTAATTTCCTTGGTAAGGGTTGTCTTTTTTTGTTTGAATTCTTGTATAAGCAGTTTGATTTTAAAAGGGAATTCTTCATCTACAGATACGATAGTGGACGGAGGTAAGGTATAATTGATGTGATGTATCTTCTATTCATTATACCCCGAGGTGGCACTACTTCCTCTCCAGTGTCTTTCCATGCAATGAGTTTGTCTCCAAGAATGGAAGGCTAACTAGATTTTTGACTTATAATTTGGCCTGCCATATTCAAGGTCACGTGCCTCTAGGTCTTAAACAAAGGGAATAAATTGTCAACACAAAAATTATCAAAGGACGAGAGTAGGTGCGTAGCTGGTACTTCCCCATAACCCAATAAGTGGCACGCAATTATAATCCCTGCATCCATACATGATGGTTTGTGGCAAGAACCAAGCAGCCTTCCATATCACTTTATCCCCGTTGAGATTTTAAAATTTCTGGATCCATTGTTCTTCAGACTTTTTGCAATGCCATTCCTTTTCGAGGACTTTGGAGATAGGACTAAAGTCAGGGAAGAAATTGTATGGCCTCCTCTTTTCTTCTAGGCAAAGGTGGTTAACAAGCCACAAATGAAGCATAGCTGCACATCCAATGAAACATCCTGTCCCTATTTTTTTGCAAAAATTAAGGGCTCGAATGGTTTCAACTATGATGGCAGGTATCGGGTTAATGTTGCAACATAGTTAAGAAACGAGATCTGCTATCGTCACTTTGACATAACCTAACGTTTTTAGGAAAATAACTAGGCCATATATCGCTAACGCGAATATATCTTGCATTTTTTGAACGTCGATTGTATTTTCCATTACCTCTTTTAAACTAGCCCATGAAATGCACTTGTTGTTTCCCTTCTTCTTGATATGACCCTCGATCCACGTCTCAGGTGCACTGAGAATCTGGGCCAATGTTTTCTTAAAAGGTGGAGGGTTTAACGCCTTGCAATATATTCTATCAGTCTTGGCCCTCTCAATGTTAAGCAGAGAGGTATATCCTCTACTGTAGGGGTCAATCCTCATGGTTGAAGGTAAAACATCGATATGCGGGGTTCCAAAATTGGGAAGCGACCTGCAGCAAATTAACATCCAAATGGACCTGGAGTAAAAGGGCAATGTCCCTATATCTCTTCGTGAATAATTCCTTCTTGGTACTATCCCAACTGGTCCATATATATTTCCGATCTTACCAGTTGTTCTGATGATACCCTATTTTGATCTTTTTGTGCACTATCGAGATATAGTCAGGTTTTAGGATGTCCCCATCTTTATGCTGCCATCGCTCAGACGAGGCTCGAACTTCCTCAAAAGATTTCAACTCTGAGGTGAATTGTTGCTCTATGATAGACACCCCTTGGTAAACACTACACCATTGTCCAACTATCCCATGGCAATAATAATGAAATGATGCATGCATGCAAAAGAAAACAAAAAGAGATGATAAGTTAGCAGTTGTACAAAGAAATAAGCACACAAAGAAATGAAAGCAACAAAATGAAAATGCCACGTAGAAGTTTGCCCAAGAATAAATGATATGATGCATAGGGGTAAGCAAAACAATCGGACAACATCACAACATATCTACGCTAAGATTCCCTTTACACATAGTGATATAATACCACATAAAGATAGGCCTAACCAAACAAGCGGTGATGTTTATTCATCAATATCTGTGTAAAGTCATCAGCATGGTGACTTATTTTGGTCATATTATGAACTTTTGGCATCGTAGGTGTGAACATTCGCTCATCAGCACCCATTTGTTAAGAAAGGGTGAGCCATAGAACATTATAGCATACCTTAAAGAAATTATCATGAAAATAACATGACAAATGTGAAGGACGATGTTCACCTATCATCACTTGTATAATATGGTCTACAGGAGTAAAGGTAAGAAGTGTTTCCCCGAGTGACCCTATTCTCCAGGTTATTCTATTAGCATTCCGGTATGTTTTGACATGGTTTGGCTCGTAGGGCTCACTATATAAGTTTAAGTAGATGCCTAAATAGGTATCCGAATCACTCCTCCGTTCGGTAAGGACAGCCGAGGCACCCTGATCCTAGGCCAATCGCGGGTTTGGTAGAATGGGTTTGACCCGATGGATGTATTTTCCTATGCAAATGTAGAGGGTTACTCACGAGAGACATAGGTAATTTACATCTCGGAAGGTCTTGCCATGCTTATGCAGAGGGTTACTCACGAAGGCGGATGGCTCACTTCCTCCTAATAATTAGGATCCTAGCCTCACCATCGTGTTTGGTGGGAATCTAATGCAAAATGAAAGTGCATGATGTATGTTGGGAAAACTATCAAACCTTTTTTTTTATTTTACTCCATATTACCATACTTATTCAAATCAACATTCATTTAAAAAGAAGGCGATCCCTAAAAAAAGAATCACAAAATAAGGGCATAAAAAGTAAAAGATTAGAAGGCAAAAAAAAGAGAGAAGGAATTATATCTAAATAATTATGGAAACTAAAGAACCAAGGACCAAGCAAGACATAGCTAGTCATAGGCCTAACTCTCTAAGTTTCTCCCTAATGGAGTCACCAACCTGTCGACGTTCCATGTGCCCGACCTTTATAAACTTCGAACGATCCGAAGGGCCAAAGCGCACTCGACTTAGAAAATATTTTGATGTTTAACATGAAAGAGTAAAAGACCGTCAGACGAATCGCTCATCTAACTAGTCTTGGATGGCACCAAGAAGTGGCCACAAACTTGGAGTCGCCATTGATCATTTTCAGTTAGGCATGACTGGATGCCTATTGAAAATAATACCAGAGATTCGTTGTTTTGGGTTAGAGAGTTGGTTACGTGCGGGGAAGGATTAACACCCCTACAATGCCTAAAAATCGGTACCATCTAACTATATCTTACTTAAATCTCAGTTTCCTCGATTTCATATTTATCATTATTTAAATATAATTCCCTCTAATGCATGAAATTTTGTAAAGAAAAGAGTTCGAGTTTTAATAAAAGTTTTATCACCTATGCGCCTCGTAGAGGTGAGAAACATAGGGATTTTTAATACAAATGATCTCTGGATGGGTTTAAAAAATCAAATATTTTATGTCTGGCACTAGAGAGATACCGACACAAGATATCATCTTGTGATTTTGAAAATAATTTTTAAAGCATGAATGCTTAAGGTCCTGACAAGAAGAAACATATAAGTAAGATAGGAAAAAAAATAAATCCACACAAAAATAAACACACAAAATACATAAACAAGAGGGATGATCGAGATGTATCTCATAGTTATCTTTAATTATTGATGAATAACTGAGATGACAATGTTGAGACAGTTGGATTCGGTGAGAATTTAAAGAGAAAAAGGTTTCGATGACTCGAGAGGGAAAAAAGCTTGGATTTTAGAAGGAATATGTAGAGTGAGGTTGGACTATCCCCTCAGAAGTGTGGGGCTAGAGTATCCCTGAAAATAGAAGTTTGATATTGGATTCAAAGTAAAAAGTAGGGTTAGAGTATCCCTTCAGAGTAGTGGGGGTGGAGTATCCCCAAAAAATAGAAATTTAATGTCATTTTAAGGTAAAAATAGGGTTAAAGTATCCTCTTAGAGTAATGGGGTTGGAATATCCCTAAAAATGAAAATTTGATGTCATTTTGAGGTAAAAGCAGGGTTGGAGTATCCCCTCACAGTAATGAGGTTGGAGTATCCCCAAAAATGAAAATTTTTTATGTCAATAGGAAAGGGTCATTTTTTTGGATAGGGGCATCTTTGAAAATCGGGAGCCAAAGGTTTAGCTAAAATGTTCCTCTTTTATTTAGCCTTGGTTCGAGTCTAAGGGGGGTTTAGGTAATGGGAATGAGCCGATTAGATCATGAGGCGTTCGAACACCTCAATAAAAGCATTTTGAAAATTGGGTTAGAAACAGAGGATAGCGTTGCGTCATTTTCTCTTTTTGAATTTATTTTGATCTTATTCAGAGGTCCTGGAGGGTAAACAAAGTACCATTGGAAAGATAACTCAATGATGATTAATGTAAAAATATTCCAAAAATCCTAGGAAATCACTTTCTAGGCGGAATTGTTAAAATGCAAATAATACCTTTCTGAAAAGGGAATTTCATGAACTCTATGGCAAAACTATTCAAGGGATTCAAAAATGTTGGTTGTTGGGCTGAAACAGCCTGAATAGTAAACAAGCTCGCTAGATCCAGGGGTTCCAGACATGAAGATTCGAAAAATCTTAACTATTTCATCCAAGATGATCTGAAGGTAAATCAGATATCATTGGAAAGGTAATTCAAAATCCTTCAAGGGAAAAATATCAATACATTTTGGATAAATCATTTTTTATTTTTAAATAATTTTTCAAAACTAGACCACTGTGTTACCAGAACAAAACAGGGAAGGTGTTCAGTATTTTTGGTTTTTCATTGGGTTGAGCTCAGGCCATGGACGTTCAAGCGTCTGCAACCGAGATGAGGGGTTGACATGGCCATCACGAGTTCATTTGACAGTCCCAGAGTAGTTTGGGGCAATGGAACAACCCGTTGACCATGCCATCATTAGGGTGTTTGGCTATGGACCAAAGATTCACATTTTTCAACTAAAAAACTTCATTTCATTTTTTGAAAACCAGTATTCTTATACTCATTCTTCCATGAATCTAGAACTAAATATTTGCTTTGCCCCCTAGGTTGGAAAGCCAACTTCATAAAAATCTTAAGCTCATGTTATTCTCCATGTATGGGAGATAGCATGTGCTTAACTTAGGGATTTTTTTTTTGAAATTAGGTTTTCTAGCATTCAAACAAGTATCTCAACACAACAAAGTGCCATAAACAAAGTGCCACAAACATAATATAGAATATGGAGAACATATATGCACAAGCAAAGATGACATTTTTCATAGAAAAGATAAAAAGAATGCATGGATATGATAGATAGATGCATGAACATACTTAGGATGAACATGTTTAAAAAAGACATTGCTAAAAAAGGTATTTTTATTCCATGGAACCTACCAAGCTGCTAGGAAATGTATGGGCATACTTATGACATGTTAAAATGCATGCTTTAAACATGAGATGAAGATGTGGGTCTGGAAGGAACATGGCAAGGTTACATGGACAGAGGCTGTTATGGTGATGAAAATGCAAAAGAGCATGCTTAGTTAACCAAATAGCATGAAGGCACCAAGAAGAACATCAAAATCCTAAACTACCACAACCAAAGCCATAAAAAATGCATGGGAGTCCTAAGATGGCCATAAAAGCATAAAAAGGGTTTACGAAGATGATGTTAATGACAAAATAGAAACTATAAAGATCAAGGTAGAAAGGACATACTAAAAAAAACTTGAACTTCCTTTTGTCTCGAAGTTATGGCTGTAGGCTTAATTTCTTCCTTCTCCTTGCTATTATTTAGCAAGAAAAGGATGAAATGAGGTGGCTTTTTGGTGGTATGGTTGATGGTGAGGCTTTTTAAAGATCAAAATGTATGGAAAGTTGGGTTCTTAAAGGTTTTTTAGTGGTGGTTTGGGGTAGCTACGGGAATAGAGTATGGAAGTCAATGAAAAGGTGTTTTTGGAAGTGTTTTTGGGGCTGAGAATGGTTGGAGAATTTATGGGGATGGGTGAAAAGTTTTCTGGGATTGCTAGAGAGTTGTTTTGATAGCTGGGAGCCCTCTTTTTTTTTTTTTTGAGGTAGCTAGTTCTCTTTATCTTCTTGCCTAGCCAATGGCTTTAGGAGACAAACCAAGGGCATTGTTGGGTTTTCTTCTCTGCACGAGGAGACATCTAGGTAACATGCTCAGTCTGCACCTTTACTGCTATTGGTTCTGCCATGCTGAGAAAGAAATCAAAAAGGCTGCAATAGCTTCCCATCTGCTGATATGCCTGCCACCCTTTTACCACCGTATCTCTTGTGAAAGTGACCTTTGGCAATGGCTGCTTGGGCCCTAAACTTTTTTAAATCTAGCCATTGGCCAAGAGTCAATGTTTGTAATGCTTTATGACGGTTTGTTGGTGCTAAAAACATGTTTGAATCAGATTTTTGAAGGTTGAAAAATGGTCCGAGCAAGGCAAATATCTTACTGTATCCATACAAAGCATTTTGTATCGATACACAAGGCAATTTTTATTCTAAGTATCGATACAATGAGGTATGTATCGATACTAAGAACAAAAATTATTTCCAGTATCGAGACTTTAGAGCCCTGTATCGATACTCCATGGACTTATATCAATACATTTCTCCAAAAATCATAACTTTAGCTACTGCCAAGACTTGTATCGATACAGTCATGCTAGGTATCAATACCAAACCCTCATGTATCGATACTACCCATGGAAATTCAAAATTTTAGTAATGTGAAAGCCTCGTGACAGTGTTTAAGCACCCATATGACCTGCACATACCTTAGGTTCCTCGAGTTGTCTTATCTTGGTCATAAAGAGATGACAATTGGCTCACGTACTCACCTGAACAACTCCAATGACACCCTGAAAATAACCTTTGATGCCTCGTTTTTGCAATTTTCTTTAAGGCGATCCATATGCATTTTAGACCTTCCCTAAAAAACTGTCGCTAGGTGACTTTTTTTTTATTTTGTCCCCTTTTACCTAACTCCTAAGATATCAAAAATTGATCCGGACAAAATGAGGTGTCTACATAAATATTCACCTTTGGCATAAAGCATCCCGATCAAAAAATTACAAAAATGCCCCTAGGTACCTTCAACATGGAAGTATCTCAGTAACCCTAATGGATACTATAATAACAATGGAATGATGCATTTACCCTAAATGGGGAAACTAAGATTTGAATTTTGGCTTAAAATGCAAAAAATTGCAATTAATCCCCTAAACTTTTAAAAACTACATTTTATACTTGACAGAAAATCGAGAGGATAAGAAAAGTTTTGAAAATTTCTATACCCCTGCGGAAGGCCATAGGAACAATAAAAATTTTTAAAAGTGATAAATTGGACCGTTTAACCCCTTAAATACCAAAATTTGCTATTTAGTCCCTAAACTTTTCTAAATTTTCATTTTTAGTCCCTACATTATAAAATAACCTAGCAATCATAAAAATCACATGAAAATATGCATGAAGAATACAGCAAATATATCAACAAGAATTTGGCCAAACACTTTAGCCTTAAAAAATTTTTTACATTTTGCGAAATAGCCCCTAAACTTTGTAAACCTACATTTTGACCCCTATATGATAAACCATCACAAAACATCACAACGAATCATCAAACCAGCTGAGAATCCACAAAAAAAAAAAAGCATGGCAAAAATATGTACAAAGGTTCAGCCAAACACATTTAACCATAAAGCATAATTTTTCATATTTCGTTATTTAGTCCATAAACTTCTTAAAATTGAAAAATGACCCCTTCAAATATTGAAAATACCTAAAACATGCTTACAAACTCATAAAGTAGAAATCTCATGGCTTAAAAAGATCTTCGCCAAGCCAAAAATATCATATAAAAAACTTTTACAACTTTTGCAATTTAGTCCCCATGTTTACTTATATTACAAAATAATCTAAACATCATGAAATCAAAACAAAAATTAGCATGAAATCATATTATCAACTCCAATCAGTTTGGTCAAGGTGAAAAATAACAAATCTAAACATGTTTCGATAAAAAATCATAGAAATAAATATAAATAATTATTACTAATCTTAAGCCAAAGTAAAATTATAAACTAAATATAATAATATTTTAATCAACATATGAATATCAAAATAACATAAAAAACCAACATAAATATAACAAAAGCAAAATCATAACAACAATAATAATATATTATATATATAACAAGATTAACTAAAAACCTAAAAAAAATAAAATTTTTCAAACCACCATGTTTAGCCTTTCAATATGGATTTGAACCCATGAGCCTTAACATAATTTTGGCTTATGAATAAGAATGAAAATTCATCAAAATGAAGAAAAGAAAAGAAAACAAGTATTATACCTTAAAGAAAAGTTTGAAAAAATCTAAGTAAAATGTATATTTTCTAATGTTTTTTTAACCAAGCCTAAAAGTCCTCAAAAAAACTAAAACCACCCCTATTTATAGAGGTGGAGGACGGCCAAATGGTGATGAAAATACCATGGGCCAAAATTCCTTAGAATTTTCTAAGGATTTTCTTTATTTTATTTTATTTTATTTTATTTTATTTATTAAATTTAATTTGATTTTTGGCAACTTAATTTGATTTAAATTTATTATTTTTGTCTTATTATGAGTGATGTCATGCATGACATCATCATTTCTAAAGATTTTGTGAGATATTTGTAATATCTGTAAAATTATACTGTAAAAATTAATAAGAAAGACTAAGTTATAAAAATTAAAAAAATTATGTATTTGAAATAAATTTCATATGATCAATTTAATTTTTAATAAAAACAAGAAAAACCCTTATCGAAAAGAATTATCATATATGAAAATATGCAAAACTCATAAAATAAATTAAATTCTTACAAACTAATTTAATAGGGATTAAGCAATAATATTTAAAGAATTTTAAAAATTATAAACTTAAAAAATCTTATCGAAAAATTTACGGAGTAGAAAACCTTGGATCTTGAAAATAGAAAAATTTTGAAAGAAAATGCAAAACTCATGAAATAAAACAAACTTCTCAAAACGAATTTAATATGAAATAAACAATAATATTTGAAGATTTTAAAAATTAGAAACTTAGAAAAATCTTCCCAACAAATTTATGGAGTAGAAAACTTTGTATCTTAATAATAGAAAAAATTCTAAAACTCATAAAATAAATTGAATTTTTCAAAACTAATTTAATATGATTTAAACAATAATATTTGAAGAATTTTGAAAATTATAAACTTAGAAAAATCTTCCCGAAAAAATTTACCAAGCGGAAAACTCCGTATCTTGAAAATAGGAAAATTTTTAAAAAATGCAAAACACATAAAATAAATTGAATATTGAAAAACTGATTTAATATTAATTAAACAATAATATTTAAAGAATTTTAAAAATTGTAAACAGAGAAAAATCCTCCCTAAAAATTTATGAAGTAGAGAATTTGATATTTTGGAAACGAAGAAAATTATGGAATAAAATGCAAAACTCATAAAATAAAATGAATTTTGAAAAATTGATTTAATATGAATTTAATGAAGATATTTGAAGAATTTTAAGTTATAAACTCAGAAAAGCCCCCTAGAAAGATTTACGGAGTAAAAAACTATGAATCTTGGAAACATGGGGAAATTATGAAAGGCAATGCAAAACTCATAAAATAAAATAAAAATTTGGAAACTGATTTAATACAAATTAAATAATAATATTTACAAATTTTTAAAAATTAGAAACTTAGAAAAGTCTTCCTAAAAAAATTTATGAAATAGAAAACCTCATATTTTGAAAACAGAAAAAAAAATATAAAACTTATAAAATAAAATGAATTTTGAAAAACTGATTTATTGGTAATTTAAATGTGAATTTTTAAAGAATTTTGAAGTTTAAAATTGGAGAAGATTCGATCAAAAATTTTATAGATAAAGAAAAGCTCGTATTTTAAAACCAAAAAATTTCAAAAATGTGTTCAAATTATTCAAATTTTATAAAAATGAATTTTATCCATCACATTAATCAAAATATTAATTTATAAAAATAATGATGAAAATTTGAAATCCGAAGCAATTTATACCAAAAAAACTTTTATGACTATGATACTCGAAGGTACTGCAAAAAATTCAAAATTAATTATAAAAATGGATAACTTGACACCTTGTGATATAAAATGCTAATATGAAATTTTCCTTGATTATTTTTTATTTTTCAGAGTGCGTTTGGGCATAAATACCATAATGGTGTCGATAAAAATATACGACAGTTAACTTCTCAAGATTAATGAAAAATTCTCGAAAAGTTTGACCATAATAACACAGAAACAAATTTTAAAATTTCAAAAGTATAAGGTTAAAAGCTAATTATTTTACCTTGAATTCATCTTTTTTATCTGAGATTTATTCTGCACGACCCTTGAAATGGCGCTAATTTTGTCACGTACGCCTGTGGTCATTTAAGCACATTTAAATAGGTCTTGAAAATGTACATTTCCATTGAAGAAAATTTACCTCCAGTGGAAAAGTGCCTAATTTTATATCTCAGATGTTTTTGGACTAACAAGGAAGGGAGCTCGGACAAAATTAGATGTTTACACCCATTAGTTAAAGTATAAAAATACTTGGGGATAGCATATGGCTGCTTGTTTTATGGAAACAAGTCCACTAAAAATGGCCCTAATGAGAACTCCATTTGGTACTAGTCACTCAAATGTCTATGAAATATGTTCTTATGTGCTAGTAGTGCAAAAAGTCCTTAACCGGAGGACTAGAGGAACACAAAAGGTTTTATAATTATCTTTTTTGCACCATGCTAAGGACCAGAGGAATACAAAAGGTTTTTGTTTTTATCTCTTCCACACCCTACCAGAGGACTAGAGGAATATGAAAGGTTTTTATTTTTATGAAATTCATAAAAAAAATCTTGATTTTCTTGCTTTTAAGGAGGTATACCTTCGTTTAAAGTAATCAATGAGGTGACTTCCATATTCTGGCAAGCACACCTATGGACTATTTCAATTCGAGAATATTGCCTTAATTTTTCAAAAGCTTTTAATTTTATAAAAAATAATACAAACTTATCCTAAGATCGGATTTGGTCGAAGAGACCAAAAATATCCCCTAAAGTACACGTTCGACATGAAAGTGTTCCGATGACCCTAAGGGACTTGGTTATAAAATAAACTATTGAAATGTCCCTATGGTATACCTTTAACGTGAATATATCCTGGTAACCTAAATGACTTAACAACATCATAAATGAACGAACCTATTCCTACTGCACACCTTTAAATGAAAGCATCCTAGTGATCACATAGGACTTGGTTCTAATATAAATTATGAAAATGTCCCTAAGATCTACCTTCGATATAAAAGTATCCCAGTAACCCTAAAAGACTTGATAACTTCTTAAAAGGATAAACCTATCCCTATTATGCACTTTTGACATGGAGATATTCAGTGATCATAGAGGACTTAGTTCTAAGGTAAATTACTAAAATGTCTCTAAGGTTTACCTTTATCACAAAAGCATCTTGGCTACCCTAAAAGACTCGATATCATCATAAAAAGATGAACTTATTCTCACTGCACATCTTCGACATGAAAACATCTCAGTGATCACATAAGACTTGGTTCTAATATAAATTACTAAAAATATCCCTAGGTGTATCTTCAACATGAAAGTATCAAAGGAACCTTATAAGATTCGAAAATGATAGGAAATGATAATTTTACCCTAAAGGGGTATATGGATGGAAAACATGACCTAAAGTGCAAAATTTATTAATAGGCCTCTATTTTTCTCAAAACTTACACTTTAGCCCTAAATGGCTAAAAATGCTAAGAATGTCTCTAACATGTCCAAAATACCCTAAATAGGTATTTTGATGTTGAAAAAACCTATTTGACACGCTTTACTAAATGGACTCTATATTTTCTTAATTTTACAAAATCGTGCCTAAATAAAATTAAATACATAATCAAGTATCAAACATATCAAAATCAACATGGAAACTTTACCAAATAATCCGATAACCATTCGGCCAAGCACCTCTAATGCTAGAATAATTTTTTTTTTATTTTTGCAAATAAATCCCTAAAATTTCTAAAATTGTAACAAGGCCCTTAAAAGGCTAAAAATGTTTGATTTGCATTTAAACATGTTAAAATGCATTAAAAACACCCTTAAAGGTATATAAAGCATTCTACAAGCTTCTATGGCTTTGGAATAATTTTTTCGTTTTTGCAATTTTTGTCCAGATTTTTTGTAATTACAAAAAAGCCTAAAAAATCAAAATTTCACAAATAAACTGTTATTAGGTTTGGCCAAGTATGGAAATACCCTTCTACGGCCTTAAAATTTTTGAAAAATTATTTTTTAACCCTCAAAACTTCCAAATATTACAAAATAGCCCTTAAATGTCATGAAAAAATTAGGAAAATTTATTCAAAGGCCACAACATGTTCGGCCATCACTAATCAACCAAGAAAAATTTTTCTCAACCTGGCAACATGAATAATCAACATATATCTTAATTTCTACCAAGCTTATATCGTCATCAACATGTATAAAATCATGAAACATGGACATATGAACATCCTTTATTAATAATCAGCATGAAAATACCAGGGAAAATAGCACCAAAATTATGTACATAATATCATAACATTATTTCCATAACATAACATGAATTTTCTTGATGAAAATCAATTTATTGTTAATAAAATTCAAATTTCATAATTAAATCAAGAAACTTTGATCATGGCCTTTATACTTGGTCTTTAAACATGAATCAAAATCCATGAACACAAGTAACAAATTGACTAACTAAAAGAAGAAACATGCAAGAAATGAACAAAAATCAAAGCTTTTACAAGTGAAACTACCTTTAAAAGCTTGGAAATTTGGAAAAACTTAAGAAATTTAAGTAATTTTTGGTTTTTTCTTTTTTGTTATGGAAGCATTAAGCTTTTTAACATTAACTAATCCTTCGCCTTTATAGGGGAAGGATGTGGCCAATGGATAAAAAATATCCCTTTATCGAATAGCCATTTTTTTATTTTTTATTTTTTATTTTTATTAATTTTATCTTTTTAGATTTTTTGCTTTTTGTGATAAGGCTTAATTAAATATTTTTGTCTTTTTATGTGAATCATCATCCATGACTCATCACTTTATCCCATAGGTTCATGATGACAAGAAAATAATCTAAATTTGATAAAAATAAGTTATAAAGATTAAATTGTAACAAACTAAAATTATGTATTCAATAAATAAAATTTCATATGATAAATTCAATTAAGAATTTTATCATGTCGGAGGTCTATTAAAAATCCATAAGAAAATTTTTTGCCTAAAAGAAACAAACTAATTTTTTGGAGAGAGAAAAGACTAATGGGCCTTGTTGAAAATTTTTAATGGGCTCGTTGTAGGATATAATTGGGCTTGGCTAAAAGATATAATAGGCTTGTTGGAAATCCAAAATAAGCTTGCTAGGCTCGTTAGATAACAAAAATGGGCTTATTAGGCTTGTTGGAAGATTAATGGGCTTTTAGGGCTCATTAGTTAAACTTAAAAGTTTTAAGCCCATGAAATGAAAAAAATAAATTTTGGCCCATAAAAAAATAAAATTAATAAAGTTTTCATATAAAAATTTCAAAAAGAATTTTTGAGAAATTTTATGTGCAAGAAAAAGGCAATCAAAAATTTCAAACTAATAAAATTTTACAAGAAAAATGCTTATAAAAAAAATTATATTTGAAAAGAATGCAAAATTCATAAAATGAATTAAAGTTTTAGAAAACTGAATTATTATTAGTTTAATTAAAGTATTTGAAGAATTTTAAAAATTCTACAATAAAATTTTACAAAGTAGAAAATTCTATATTTTAGAAACAAGAAAATTCAAAAAATAAATTCAAATCTAAAAAAATGAGTTGAATTCATTACCTTGCTCAAAACATTAATCGATAAAGATAATAAATAGGAAAACCTAAAAATCAGAGTAAGTTTTACTGAAAAAATTTCACAACTAAGACACTCGCAGTATTATGAAAAATTTTAATTTAATAAATAAATTTGAAAACTTAACACTTCGTGGTTTAAAATGCCAAGATAAATTTTTTCTTGAATTTTTTTTATTTTTTGGGGTGAGTATTGGCATAAATATTATACAAGTATCAGTAAAAATATACAATGGCCAACTCCCAAATTTTTATAAAAATATCTTAAAAGAAATCCTTAAAATAGAAAATTCGATCATAACATCATATTCATAAATGAATTTCAAAATGTTAAAAGAATAAAGTTGAAAGCTAAATTTTTACCTTAATACTCATCTTTTTTGTTCGAGATTTGTTCTCTATGGCCTTCGAAATGGCAATTTTTTTATTATCTACTCAAGCAACCACTTAGGCATGACCAAATAGGTCTTAAAAATGTTTAGTCCTTATGGAGAAGGTTGACCCCACTAAGACGACCGCTAAGCTTTTGGTCTCTGATATTTCAGGACTGCTAGGGAAAGAGCATGGACAAAATTAGGTGTCTACAAATATGTTTGAGTTAATGTATGGTGGGTTTTACTCAACTATTGTTGTATGGTTCGGATGTGTCACAGTTGACCATATGGCATTAGAGGCAATGGTTAGGTGAAATGCATAAGATGAATTTAGGCAAAGAATTGCCACTTAATTGATCTAGATAGAGATACAATTGGTAAACTAAGTTATTTACTCAATTAGTTTCTACATAGTTTGTCGAGTCACTCAAGGTCATGTAGGGATAAAAGGGGTCTTAGCTCATTAAAAAGTTCAAGTGTTGAATTTTTTGAAATAGTAATTGAGGGCTATTATTTTGATAAAATAATGAGGATAATCATTAAGTTATAAAAGCGTACTTAATGATTGAAATTGAAAATTATTAACTACAGAATGTTTTAGTTCATATTGGATATAAACACAACATGACTAATAAACTATCGATCAGTAGCATACATTATACTAATAAGTTTAATGGGCCAGAGTCCATTGACTAGTCCCATAAGTATTAAGATTATCTTAATACAAGTTAAAAGGCTATCTAAGATTAGCTTATTAAGTCAAAGGTAGCCTATCTTGTTCATATAGATGACCTTAATTAAGCCACATTATGATGATGGCTTGCATGGCACTTGAACTCCTTAAGAGCTAAATCAATAGAGTAAAGATTACCAGGAATACTTTGATATGTTTAAAGTATAAAGCTTACAGAAGTTTCGATATAAGATATATACTAAAATAAATTCACTTCTCTTGTTATATGATACCTAGAAGCCAGTACTTAAATATGTATAACATATTGTAAGCTGTAAATGAAAAGATTGGTAAAGATAGATAAGAAATGGCAAACTTGTTTATATTAATCAAAGCCTGCCTTTTAGATTAATATTTATGAAATATAGTCATGATTTATTCATAAACATTATATGTTTATTTTGGCATTCACGTGCCAATTGAAGATGATTGATGACATTTAATGCCATGCTTAGATTCATTCCTCATTAAATAAATCACCAAACATCAAATTTGTTCTATGTAATGGTCTCATTATTTTCAAATACCCATTTGCAATGATATTTAGAATATTAAAATGGCCTACAACTTATGGGATTCAAAAATAGTTTTCAAATCCAATTCCCTTTAATTATACACACATAGGATTTAGTAGAAGACGTTTATGATTTTTTAAAAGTTAAAAGATCATAATTTGATTTAGTGATAAATAGCCATGATGCTAAAGATGCAATTATTTGAAAGTGCTCCAAACTAGAGAAGATTGCATGTCTATATTGTAAAAGTCATAAACAAACTCTTTTGTTTAGGCTCACCGAAGGAGTTACATTTGGATTGTTAGCATACGAGCTAATAAAATATTCCAATGGTTGTTAAAGTAACAATTGAACCATATAATTAGAATCCGGATCTCATTGTGATGCAAATAGTTAATGACTTTGATAGTAAGATTATAATGAATATGACTTAGGCATACTTTTACAATAGTACTAAAGCATTGTCTTAGTCGAGAAACAATTGATAATCGAAAGAGTTTGATGTTGGATGCATTAGCATTTGGTTTAGCATAAGTGGGTAAACTTAGTATATGCCTTAAAGCCAATCAGCTTGGATGAAGCATATATTAGTTAATAATGTAAACCTATTACTTAACTTAGTGATTCAAGGTTTTCTTTCATGTTAGTAGCATGACTGATGATCATGAACTATTAATTGGATGAAACCCGTGGAACATATTTGGCCTTGCAAAGGAATCGCAATAAGTTACAATTATGGGATCCTTATGCATTAAAGTCGTATTCCTAAAACTGTTCCTAGTCATTATATTTCCAAGATGGAGCATTGGCAATACTCAAAGACTAGCATGTGTTATGCCTTCTTACTTGTGAAGCAAGCAACTGATCTTATAGGTTAAAGTATATAGTAAACTTAGAATGGCATGTAGGTGCT
This sequence comes from Adansonia madagascariensis, assembly GCA_038381835.1. Lineage (NCBI taxonomy): Eukaryota > Viridiplantae > Streptophyta > Magnoliopsida > Malvales > Malvaceae > Adansonia > Adansonia madagascariensis. The sequence continues at coordinate 46,856 of JBBYHL010433788.1, forward strand.
TGTTTTGTGGAAACAAGTTTGATAAACATGGCTTATGTGAGAACTCCATTTGGTATTATCACTCAAGTGTTTATGGAATTGTTCGTATGTGCCAGTCCTATAAGTAGTCCTCTGACTTGCAATGCTAGGTCATCTTATATGGGAGTGTCATGCTTTGATTCCATCACGAAGTGGTCCACTTTGATGGATGCCAATGGTAGGGTAGTTTTGGGTATGACATATAGCATACAAAGGTGGATGAGTGATTCAAAGAAGATTCACCACTCTAAGCAACATCAAACACATATCTCATATGTTCTTGGCTATGGTTACTTGAAAAAGTTGTTGGTTAACACATGATGAATTTACAATAAATTATTTCTCTAAATTCATGAGGTTAACCATATGCTACAAGAACTAATAATGATTGATACATGATTACACACTGCATGGTGCTCACGATTTTTCCAAGATATTTGGTGAAAGGACTGAATTATACTTGTAAGTTGGTTACTAAAAGGTTTTTTCGAGGTCATATTGACTCTTCAACATTTTGGTGGTCATAGATCCAGCTCTTGATTTATGAATGTAATTAATAAGATTAATTATATTAATTGCCAACATAATAGGAACCTAATGTGTTACACATAATAAGATGATTTATTAAATTAAACAAGGGATTCAATTAAGTTGGACTTAATTGAAAAATGCTTAAATTTGATGGACTTAATTGAAAAAGTTTAATTAAATTTGATGGACTTAATTGAAAAAGTTTAATTAAGAAGTGTTTAAGACAATTTGATTTACAAAATCCAAATAAGCATGTCTTAACAACACAATGTGGATAAACTTGTCTTAAATAGATAATGTTTAAAGTAGTTATGTCTTAAGATAAGCTGTCTTGATGTCTTAATAAGACAATATGTATAAGCTTGTCTTAACAAGACAATGTCTAAAGTAAACATGTTTAGGTAAGTTGTTTTGGCCGAATTTAGAGGTGCCCAAAATGAGAAAAAGCTTCTTATCCAAAAGGATTAGATTGTAAATCAAATTTGGTCTTCTTGTATTTCACTAAATCGAACATTAGCTCAATTATGTATATGTCCCAACTAGACATAAAGAGATAGTGTTGAATCAATAATGTATCTAGACATAGTGCCTAGGTGGATTCATCCATTACACTATGAGATAGAATTACGGTTGAAGTGGGAACTTTAAAGTGAAAATGTTTCACTTTAACAAGGCATTTAATCTTGGATTAAACTCTTATCTTCCTATCCCATGGTAGCCGAATCTAGACATAATATGGGATAGGTTCAACCAACTTTTCAATTATGGAAGATTTGGCCAAACTTGAATAGTAAGAAGAATTTATATTCTAATGGGAGTTTTAATGAGATTAAGAATCCAACTAGTTCCCTAAGGTGTTTGACACAAAAGTTTTTTTTTACTAGGTGTGAAAAATAGTTTTTCACATCTAAAAAAAAGCCTAACAGCTTCCCTAAGGTGTTTTAACACATGGTGCTTATTTTCTAAGAAAAATTAGTTTTCTATTCAGGAAATAAAACTCCATAGTAGGTTCAATAAAAAGTTTTAAGAAGAGTGATTTTTGTCTTGAAAAATAGTTTTGAAGAATAAAAAATCTAGCGAATCATGATTTGGCCAAATCCATGAGATGGTATAGTCGCAATTCTTCCATTACCTTCTTGTTTTTTTGTATTTGACACAACCAAGAATTGTTCATAGAGGTTTTGGCCAAAAAAAATACACAGAAGACTAGCCTTTTGATTATAATTGGAGATCAACCCACTGGCATTAATGAATCACCATGCCTTAAGAAGACTCCAATGATCATTCGCGTGGATCACTATTAAATGAAAGACACTTGTGCTTTTTATCACCTCAAAGAGAGATTGAAGTAACCATGACATGGCAATGATCATGTAAGGATCAGCATACTCAAAGCTATAAGTCTCTAAGTAGGTGACATCTCAATTAGATCTATAATTTTAAATTCTATCTGACCATATGTAAATCTCAACCTAAAGATCTTGTAAAAATGGGCATTTCTTTGATTTTATTTTCACTATGCATGATTTATACACTTTAATTTATTTTTAATCACATGCTATTTTATCAATCATGAGCCCGGCTTTCCCAATAGATAATGTCCAAAGTAAGACATACCATGCCTAGGTAGATAACGTCTTAGCCGAATATACCTTAGATCTTATGAAAATACTCATTATTTAGATAATTAACATTAAATAAGATTGTCATTAATTAAAATAATTTTTATTAAATATGAATTTTTATTTAGATAAAATTCATGAAAGGGATAATTTACTTAGCTAAATAGGTTGGAAACTATTTATCTTATATTTAATTATAAGATAATTATATAAGATAACTTGGGAGTTTAAATGATGAATTAAAACTCTAAAGAGACCTAACTAGCTAACTTATCTATGGTGCACCTAGCATGAATTATGGACACATTCATTATGCCTGGGCCAAAACTCCTAGTGCCTATTTTATGTGCAAGGTTCGGCCACCATATATAAGGGTTAGGATAAATTTAGATTACTTCATGTGAAAGAGTTTCATAGTCAATTAATGAAAATTGATCAAAACTCCCCTTGATAAGATTAAGGAGATCTCATGTAAGCTAAGAAAATAAGGGGAATGAACCTTAACCTTTTTGAGTCACTTGAGCAAGACCTAAGAGTTGCAATTTGGCAATTGAGATTCTCTCTAAGTTCTCTCTAGTGTCGCCCCCATAATGGAAGAAAACACTTAAAAAATGCCATTTTCCTCCTCTAGATTGTGCCATTCCTCTTTTTCCTTTAAGGAAACCACTATCCTAGAAGTGTTCTTTGATCATGTGAAGGAAAAGACGATTCGAGATTACCTTTTAGTTAAGACTCAACGAGTTTCTGGCTAGCACTAGAGAACCACTAATCCTTATGAAGGCTCTTACTATCATCTATGTGGATTACTATGAGGCATAAGAAGCATATGTTACTCACGACCTCAAAAATCTTGTTAAGGAGACCAATCGCCACTTTATAAGAATCTTTCAAATTGGATTTAACACTAGATTACGATATTTGAAAGTCTAATAATCACTTAACAGATAATTGTTTTAATTATGTTAAAATTTGATTTGACTTACTAGACTAATCCCTTCATAATGATCTGCACTGAAGTCTAGCTATTTTTTTGTTTAATACTTCTGTTGCATTTTTATGATATTTTATGAATTTTTGTATTTCTAAATCTACATGAGGTCAAACTACACTGGGATTCAAATCACTTCATTAAAAACATCTTAGGGACATTCATCAGGGGGGATCCCTTCAATTTTTAGCTAACAAAAAAGCCAAAGAGAAAAAAAAGAGCAAAAAATAAAGGAAAAAAAAAAGAAAAAAGAAATAGAAAGAAAGAAAAGGTGATAGCCTTAAGATTCTGCTGAAGGTTGTTTTCTTTCATCTTCTACTTTTATTTTGCATCTTTTTCTCTCCTTTTATGAGAGCTTGATGATCATAATTGTTGCTGGTTTTTAGCAAGCAAGTGCATATATCACAACAAATAAAATAATAATAAAATAGGGTGTTGATCCCGTGAGGAATTGATACCAAATTTGTTAAGTACTAGAATTAAAATAATTTAATCTTATTCAAACAAATTAGTAAAGCAAATAATAAATAATAAAAATTATAAACTTAGGATTACAATTTTGCTCAACACTTTTTATTTGAATAAAATCCTACTCTCTTAACTTGACTAATGACAATGAGTTGTTAACCTAAAGTTCTAATTTTTAAGTATCTTTAGATGTTCTTAAAAAAATCTCTCTTAACCAATCTAGTATATTCCTATGCAAATTAAATTAAAAAAAAAAGTCATTAAACTTAGACTTTAATTTGGTTACATATAACATGCTCGTATATTCCTATCTAATATGCAGATCAATTCATCCTAATAGATGAATATGAAATATATGTCACTCAATCAGATTTAAACACAACATTCCCTTTTCCATGTTCATTAAGGTTACTAAATCAATCTAATTATTGATCAAGCAATTAGAAGAATTACAAACAAAATTGAATAAACAACTCAAATATCATTAATATCAAAGAAAGATAATAAAAATAATCAAAACTACATATTGAGTTCCATTATAACCCTAGAAAAATAAATCCAGTTCATAATAAATAAAATTATATCAACAAGAAGTTTTATAATCATAAATAATACAAGAAAGATAAAAGGCGTAAGGGAAAAGAGAAAACTAAGATTGGCTGGGTCTTTGATCTTTAAGCTCCTCCGAAATCTTTTGAGCTTCTTGAATATTATGGTGGCTACTCTCCTATTTAGGAAAGTTAAAAATAAAAGCCTAAAGTCTACTACCCTTTAATCTCTAACCTTAAAAAGTCCTTTATATAGCCAAAACCCTAGAAAGGAGAAAACTTGACATGCAAGTATCTTGAGCAATTTATTTTTGGAAGCCATCAAGCTAGGTCCACTTTGCTTCTTTATTAAGTTATGATACTTTGGAAACTCCATCGAGCTTTGGACCAATAAAAATATGAAAAAGTATTAAATAACTATATAATTTAAATAAAAAAATAAAACTAATTTTAAAATATCTTAAAGTAATTAAATATAACTAAAAACCTCTAAAACTTAGCTACTTTAATGCATATAATGAGACTAAATAACTTTATGAAATAGAGTTATCACACCCCCAAACTTAAGATTTTGCTAGTCCTAAAGCAAAACAGAACAAAACAAAATAAACTTGAGATGAAATGAAATATGAATTGAGATGAATGTATTCAAATGATGATAATCTTAAAATCCTCAAAAGTCATCTCAAAATTCTAACTCGAAGTAGATATAAACATAATTTAAGTTCATGTTTTGATTTAATCATTAACCTCATGCTTTGAATGGATAATCTTTTTGAAATCGTTGCATGCAATCTAAATAAGTTCATGCCAAGGCAAACTACGATTAATATTAGATTCTCATATGTTTGCTTTTCATCTCTCTCTACTAATGTAGACTAAAACCTCATTAAAAATCATGTAAGACTCTGTTAAGCTTGCAATGAAAGGCTTGGATAAAGGTAAGATAACGGATATATTTTAGTTTAAGTTACCTATAGACACTTTTCATTGTTTAGGATCTTGTAAAGTGCCATTTTAACACTTTTGAGGCACATACCTTTTTTCATGACATTTTCTTTTTCATACCAGTTTATTTATTGTTCATTAATTTTCTTTTTTCAATTCTTTGAACATTACTTATAGAATCCAATTTAAACATAGCTCATTAATATTTCCTAAAATGATTTCATGCACATGCCTATGTAGTGAAGGTTGATCATTGTTTTTCTTATTAGGCTATAATAAATAATATATGGTAATCAAAAGAAATGAGATATATATCAATTAGGCTTAAATGCGGTAGACTAAGGATTAATATATATATATATATAGGTACACTTAGAAAGGCTTAAATGATCCAAAGATGGCCTAAATCATCTCCTAAATTTATTGTTGTCTAAGATTTTACCTTGAGAGACAATTAAAGAAATTCTAGCCTTATAGACATAATTGCAACTCATATCAACATAAATAGTCTTCAAATAAGCA